>MCJB01046456.1:142537-232537 GCA_002018475.1 Nicotiana obtusifolia
GGGGGGGGGGGGTGATATGAGGATACAGCAACAATGACTGCCACGTCGACCGGAACACAAAAACTGAGAACATAGTTGTATCATTGTGACCGGGGACTGCGCAGCCAGCCCCGTAAAAATAAGTTGTACAAGTTAGCCACAAGAAATGACAATTTCATTTTAGCATAACAAATGCTTATGTACTTTTTGAAAAAGGAAGGAATAAAGTAAAGTCCTTTTATTTTCCATCTTGATTCTTGTCCGACCAATGAATTGATTTTATCATTTGAAAGTTAAACAAGCACTTCAAATGCTAGTGTCGTAATGAACATGAGACTTCCTTTTCAAGAGCACTGTAAACATAAGAGGGCCCTCTCTTATAAAATCTCACGATAAAGGGTTGATTTCGGAAGTACTTGTGCCTGAAATCCAAATGCTTTCGAGGAAAATATACACCCAAGGCCTTACATAATAAGACGCAAACAGTAAAACTTGCACAGAACACTTAAGAGAAAAAGAATGCAAAGATTAAAACTTGTATAAATGTTCAACCGAAAGAATGACTCATGCAATACTTGAGCAAAAAATGGCTTTATTCACGATAAATGTGCCAAAGCGGCATGGATACAAAAAGTTGGAAAAAGAAAGGAAAAGCTAAATTGCTGCATCTCCGGAACCCGAAGGAAGAAAAGTGTATGCGCCCCCAGGGGAAGTGGGTAGATCCACCGATGGCTCAATATTTTGGCCCTCATTATTTTGGCCTTCAACATCTTCGCCCTCCGACTCCTCTTCAGTTCCCGAATTTTCGGAACCGAAATCAGAAGAACCGGAAGCATCAGGCCCTGCCAGGAGACCCCTTTTGCAGCTGACTCAAGCTCACGGGCCTTAGTGATTCCGGCATCAAAGTCAATGATACTCTCTTTAGCTCTTCCA
This sequence comes from Nicotiana obtusifolia, assembly GCA_002018475.1. Lineage (NCBI taxonomy): Eukaryota > Viridiplantae > Streptophyta > Magnoliopsida > Solanales > Solanaceae > Nicotiana > Nicotiana obtusifolia. The sequence continues at coordinate 143,450 of MCJB01046456.1, forward strand.
AGGTTCTTCTCCTCGTGTTGTACATAACATAAGTTTTCTCAACAATGAGGGAAGCCGCTCGGCGCTTAAGTTCTTCTTTGAGTTGGGTAACCTCGACAGAAAGGTTTTCCCGGACGGATCTAATGGATTTGAGGCTAACATTAAGGTCACGGAGAGTTGAGCTAAAAATCCTATTATGCTCAATAGTCTTCCTACACTTCTCCTCCATTTGGGCATGTTCACCTCCGCAACAAAAAGCTCTTTAATTTTGGAGTTCAAGGTTGCCTCTAAGTTGGTCAATCTTTCAGCGGTGGCAACCTCGCGATCGGTCGCAACAAAAATGGCACTATGGACTTCGGCCCATTTGGCCTTGGCCTCATCAAATTGAACCCTCAGCGGACCAATCTCTTGGCTATGGGTTTTTCACTTCTTGCTCGCTTTGCTACAAACGAGTCTCCAACAAAGCGGCCTCAGCAGCTTTGGCTTCCAATTCTAAGAGGCAAGCAGTAGTTTGCTTCAGCTCGGCCAAAAGTTGATCTTGTACGGAGGTAAGTTCTTCTTTTTCTCGAATCAACCTATGGAGGCCCTCGGAAGCAAGAAAATTGGCCTACAAAAAAAGAGAGACAAACTTAGGTTATTTTCTGTCAAAGACAGAAGAAATGACAAAAGAAGTGAAGAATGTACCGCTGCGGCATTGTGCATGGCATTGTTCAACAAGCACTCTCCCTAGAGAGCTTGTATCTTTTCCTAGTCTTTTTCCGAAATCAAAGGTTTTAGATAGTTAGCAAGTTCCACCTGCGGGATAACAAATTGCATCAGGTGGAGACCGAAGGAGTAACACTCCTCCTCCTTTGCGGATCTTCTGAGAGGGGAGCATAGTTTTGTCCCAAATTTCCATGAACTGGGGACTGGGGGAGAAGAACACCCTCCTCTCTAGTAGATGTGGCCGGTGGAGATGATGTAGATGGAATAGTTATTGAGGTGGAGATGATGTAGCAATTGTTGGTGTTGGTGAAGATGGAGATGAAGCTGATGGTGTTGAAGGGTGAGAAGCAGCTGCGACAAACGCACCCCTGGTTGTTAGTTGCTCGTCAACCGAAGATGGAAGGGACTCGGTACTCAGCCCCAAAATACCGGGCGCAGCGACTGGGATCCGAAAGCTGGAATTGGCATTTCCACTATTTCATACTCCCCCCAAAGCGCCGAGATGTCGTCCTTGGTTAGTGTAACTAACTCAACAGATTGAGCGGTTTGTTGAGTTGAGGAAGGTCGTCGTCTTCTATGTAGAGAAGCTCCCTCCTTGCTAGCTTCTCCATCATCGTCAATCATCACGGTATCTATGGCCAGCCTGGGCGGAGGGCTCATCACCTCGACTTCCAGAGATGACTCGGGGACAACATTCTTCGCCCTCTTATTTTTTCCCCCGGTCGCGGAGGAACGTTTCTTTTTGGTTGCTTTTTCTATGATTGGGGACTCCAAGAAGAAGCACTTGCACCAGAAGCAGGCCAAAAAGCTTTATGCAGCAACCTCGCCGCATCAGCAGGATCAGCCAAAATGTCCTCCTTGGGGACGACAACTGAGCCATGGGGTAGACGTATATTCAACAGGAGAGAAGAATCAGACAACTTTCTCATAAGAAAAGGTAAGGACATAATGAGTTAAACTTACCATGATTTTTGGCTTTCCACCCATATTTTAGGGATAGCTCTTTCCAAGAGCAGGTTTCGGGCGTAGTAACGTCCAAAATTTTCTGAACCCATGGTCCAAGCCCTCAACCCTAGGAGGAACCCACCGAGTCGCTGAGGCAAGTAAAGGAAGAGAAGTTAATAATAACGAGAAACAAATTTTTAACAAGAGTAGAAGCAAATTGTATATTTACGAGTGCGATTCCACAATTCCGGGAAGGAGGTTGCCGAGGCCGGGATGATGTCACTGGTGGCAACAGAAACAAACCGTTCCATCCACCCACGATAGTTATCATCATCCATGCTGGATAGCAGTGCATGGTGGCCTCGCTTGCTGAAGCTGATCATCCTGCCATGGAAGATCTTGGGGGACCAAAGGTTCATCACGTGGGCTAAAGATAGCTCCTCCCCCGTTTTCTGGCACAGGCGCTGAAGGCAAGCAAACGTCCTCCACACGGAGGGACTCACTTGTGCCAAACACACCTGGTAGCGGAGGCAAAACTCCTCAATGACTGAGTCAAGCTCTCTACTCAGAGAACATGTCCCCAAAGTGAAGTGATACATATAGAAGTACGTAATCTTCTTGGTTTAAGGTTACCCGCTCCGTTAGGTCAGGAGAGATAATGTCTAAATCCTGGCAACGGCAATCTTCCCTCACAATAGGAATGCTGGAAAGACGGATGGAAGAAGAATATCTGCTAGTTGCCCATGTACGAGGGCTAATAGAAGGAAAATCTCTTCGAAATCTTTTGTAGTGACAAGACTTTTAGGGATGATGGTGCTCATTGTTGGAGGAGCGGCGTCCTCGGCTTTGTTTTTGTCTTTATGCAACTGCTATGAAGAATAAGCCATCGTAGCTGCCCATCGTATGTTTCTACCAACTTACTGGTGACACAAAGTTGTGTCACCGAAAAGCAGGGGGGCCATCTATATAGGGTAAAATATGTTATGCAGTGGCTGCATAAGAAAATAACACATGGAGCCAAAAGTAGTGGATAGTTCGAATCGTAGACAACTGCTTCATTTGTCACCGGAAAGAATAACGCTCAAAAAGATGCAATAAATACCTGCCACCCGGTAGCATTTAATAGAGAATATTCCACCGCATTTAATACACTACCGGTGACAAAGAAATTGTCATTTATGCTCACCGTTACACATTCTTCAATGGCCCTCATAATTGACAATAAAGAAGGGCATGATCCTGGACCATGTTCCGTAGGTGCAACTATAAATAGTGAGTTGTGTTATCATTGTAAAGGACACAAATTTTCTAGTAAACTTATGCTATAATCAATTCAAAGCTTAATACAATTTTATCTTCTTACTCCTTGATTTCATTGTTGTTCTGCCCGAAAGCCTTACTCCCAGAATTATTGTTTCTGCTATTTTATCTTCATTTCAAAGCTAAGTATTGCATATTTCTTCAATTATTTTATAATTCTAAGATCGAATTAATTTATTTGTCTAGAAACTACGTATAAATTCAACTGTACCGTTTTACGGATAACCATGCACGTAGCTTTTCGCTTTTATCAATCGTCTTTGAAAGGCCAACTCAACGTCTTAAACTTAAATAAAACGAAACTAATGTATGATTGTGTCAATTCACTAATAAATACAACTTTTTCTCCTCGCCACCTCTCGTTTACATGAGAGCCTATAATTTGAAAGTTTGTTAACTTCTTGGTTTCCAACTTCCATGCGTAGAGCTGTGAAAAATTACTCATCTCCCTCAATTTATCTTCCTTGGTCTTTTGGTTAGACTTTTTTACTATGGAATTGCGAGTTTAAATACGAGCTTGATAAATAATTAATACAAGGTACATCTCAAAGAATATATATAATCACAAAATGTCCAAAATGATATGATTTCACGAAGTCAAGAATAGTTTTTTAGCGATGTTGGATTAAAGCGGCTTAAATATACTTTTAACATGATAATATTGTTCACTTTGGATCAAATTCTCACAATTTTCCGCAAAAAGTCTTACATCATTAAAAGTATTCAAAGTAACTTATTTTTCTTTTCTATTTTTTATGTGATACTTTGTTCTCACACACCCAACAACATAATGTGTTGAATAATAGGAGTGGGGAAATCGATGCAATAGTTTGGTTATAGTAAATCCTCAAATGACATTGCTAAAATAATTGTTTTGCCATTAATAAATATTACGCTATAGAATAAATCGAGTAACTAAAACGTTTTCAATATCAACAACTACTTCGAAGTTGAAACAATGAGCACGCCCATAGGTCAACTCTATATTTAGTCTACCTCTAATAATTTAATCAAACTTCTTAAAAAATGAATTTATTCTCTTCGAATTCGGACTTTGGGGTGGGCTAGTGGAGTCAAACATTTATAGTGTTTAAAGCATACATCAAAATTTAACATAGCATCTTCTTCACAGCTAGTAAATTTCCTAGCATCTAATCAGGCGTAATCCCCACATTTCAAGTGCGAAAATTGCATTTTGACTTCGAAATTTTTTCTTTCGTGCAATAAATATTGTTAATGTTCAAGGGTCCAATTATGTTCTTGGAGAGGTCACAAGCAAGAATAAATCCTAATTATCCACCTTTTGGAGAAGAAAAAAAAAAAGGAATTATATATAAATAGCCAACCCAATTTACTGTCACTAAAACATATAAATTTTTGTAATAATAATTTAGATATAACTTTAGTCAATTTACGGCCTCTTCGGTTCTAAATTTCTTTTAATTAGAAATATAGTCGGCTCAATGGTGTAGGTGACCTAAAGTCAAGTCGTAATAAGACGCCTTATTTAATGAACTTTTTAGGCAATTTTGTTTGAAGTTTATTCTTTTCACTTTTCTATGCAATAATTTAGATTTTATAGTCAATTTCATATAATATTTCTTTGACAGTGTTCATTCCATTTAATCTTTGACACTAATATATCGTTGTCTTCCAAGTAACAATTATGGGGGAATTTGTATTTTACAAAGTCACTAAATAAATCAGCTATAGCTTTTTACGATCTAGTTAGCTTATATTGTGGATACAAAGAACTTGAAAGAAAATATCATATAAAATTAGAGAGTACATAAAATTTATTCAAGTTGGAGTGAGAAGACAATAAAGTAATGGCAGATTTAATTGTCTTTCACTTTCGTAATTATCTCAACCAACTCAATTAAAAAATAATTATTATTATTATTTAATAATAAATATGTAAAAATACATATGAGAAGAGTAGCTTTTGCGGCCTCTATTTTATGAGGCCCAAATCTTGTCGATTTAGAGCCCGTTTGGATTAGCTGATTGTAAATAGCTGATAAGCCTGAAGTGTTGAAAAGGATTATGTGTTGAAATTGATTTTTTAAATAAACATTTACGTGTTTGGATAGATGTGTTGAAACTGATAATAGCAGTTGATGTGTTTAGTAGAAAAGTGATGACAAGTTGTTCTCTTTTTAAAATGACTAAAATATCCTTAAAAACTTTACAAAAGATTATAAATTAAAAAGTTTCTTTGTAAAGAAAAAGATTAACAACGAATATGGAATGAAAAGAAAGTTAGAAAATTTATTTTGGGAAAAATATTTTGTGAATTAGAAAATATTATTAAGGATAAACTAGTAAATGCCTTGGTCAAACTAAAAGTGCTTATCTATCGATATCTATATTTATATTATTATAAAAGCACGAATGTTGCACGCTAAATATTGAACAACTAAAATATCCCTGAAATATTGATCGACTTTAATACACTTTAGAAACTAAATTATTCGCTCAATATAAAGATCAAAGTTGGATAAATTTATAATATCTAGACTTTGCCTAATAGCTGAGTTTGACTTTAACTAGAATCTCGACCACATAGAATATACACGAATTTAGGTTCATCCAAATTATGTCCCAACTCATATTTGATGTGTTAAGATTTCTAGCACAAAAAGCCATCACTCTTATCTCTTACATTAACTTTATATCCATGATGGACAAGGCAATAGCTATCATTGCCCACAAATTCACGGGCAACACTCAACGGAATGTAAGTTATTATACTTTTTTTTAATTTACGGTCTTACAATTAGATTCATGCGTCTGAATTTTGCCTCTAAATTTACTCCAAATATGTTTTCTTCTTATGAACTACTCCTAATTTATTGATCCGACAAGTGTTTTGATGGTTTATTTGATTGCTAAGGAGTAGTGTTTATGTTTTTGATATCTTTGATGGAATTAAAGTTCAAAGTTTAAAGAGAATGTGGACGTATGATCCGAATCAAATATTTGATTTCTTAATTGTACGCTTTGGACAGTCAACACTATACTCTAACTTTTGTGATTTGCATGCTATCTTCATACTTTTATTTTTTGTGATGTGCATGCTAAATTCTTTCGACTAACAAGTAAAGTGATGGTAGATTTAAAAAGATGGATGCAACTACTTAAATTGATGCATGAACAAGATAAAAATTCTAAATTATACAAGGTAGCCAAATTAGAATATAAGGTTTAATGGTTTATATCAGACGTAAAGCTAGGATTTGAAATTTATGGATTAGGAGTTTTAAATTCTTTAAGTTATTGAGTTTTAAATTAATAATTTATACTTATTCAATGACTTTATTAAGACAAATACATGATTTGCACCAAAGTCGTAGCTCGTATGCTCCCTTCGCCCCTGGTTTATATCGTTAAAAGAGCAAGTAAAATATGCACGAAGAATAAAAAAATTAAGAAAATACGACCAAATAACATATTTATACCTTATAAACAAAGGTAATGAAATTATAAATTATATAGAACTTATTTTTAGTTGTGATATTTTGGAGGGACATGTAATGGCCAATTATGTGTGAATTCAAATATCAGTTTATTTACCACAGTAATTTATTATATACATTAATTAGTTACTCTAACAAATGTTATTGCTAGAACAAATATGCAATTAAAGTTTCACTATTTTTGTATTAATTATATCATATTTGACTTAAGATATTCGTGCAACGCACGAGCAATAGAGACTAGTTACTATAAAAGCATGAATACAATGTTGGTTTATAAAAATAACCTTATAATATTAAGCATAATAACTCATAATAGAAGGACATAACCGGAATTCTTGATATTTGTCTTATAATCTTATTAGTTTTAGGACATAATACTACACGTTAGGAATCCTACATGATTACCTTTAGGAATCCTATTAGTATAATTACTTTTCGACTGTCTAATTCATATAAAATTGAACAAGTAAATATCTTTAGTCATGTAATCCTTTTACTTTTAGGATATACTTCTTAAAAATTATTATTACTAATTTAATTTGAAAACATGTTATAATGTCCTATTACTAATTTAATTTGAGAATGTATTATATTGTCCAAATCCATTTAGAAAAAGGAGAGACTATATTATAAAAGCATAAATACAATATTAATATACCAAAATAGCCCTAAAATATTAAACGTAAGAACTCATAGAGAAAAGGTATAACTGAAATAACTTATTTTTTGGACTACAATACCTTCTGTGCTAATTTTTAATATTTAAAATTTTAAAATTAATAAATTTGTCTATTACTGCATAAAGAGTTGACATCGAGAAAAACAAAATACCCTCACGATAATATATTTTATATTATGTTTGAATTATTTTCCTACAGAAATAATTTTCATGTAATATTAAAAATACTCAATTATTAAACAACATGTAAGAAAATATTTAAGAATATAAATGTGTGAGAAAGAAAAAAAATGATTGGTAAGCGTCAATACCACTAATGATTCTACAGACATAAAGATCTAAAAGTGAAATGTCATATCAATCTTTTACTCTTTGAAAATAAAATTTATGGTAGATAAAATTATAATTAAGATTAAATATTCAAAACAAGATAAACTAATATTAAGATCTGAAGCAACATAGAAATATTTTTTATGTTAGATACAAATAATTAAATCTTTTAATTAATTATTTAGCAAGAGAATCCAATTCAATTATTTTTTTAAATTCATCACGTGAGTAAAATTCTTATTCAAGTTAAAAAAAATCTTCGGATATATAAATTTATTCCATAAAAAAAGCGTTAGAACACAGTAAAAAGGTTAATATATTATTAAGAATCAAAATGCTATACAAGTGTCTGTGAAAGCATAATCAAAGCTAAATCCTTAACAAGAACAAGTTTCAAGACTATATTTTAAAGAGTCGACTTTGCTATAACGAAATTGATCTCTGTAGATGCCTCCGACGGAATTGAAATTATAACGACCCAGTTAGTCGTCTCGTGAGTTACCGCTCCGTTTTCCCCATTTCTGCTTTATTATTCTTCGTTACCCATGTTTTATGTAATCACGTCGAATGGTTTGCGTTCGGAGTAAATTGGGTAAGAAATGAGACACTTAGTCTCTTCCAAGAAAGTTTAAGTTGTAAAAGTCAACCGGATGTTGACTTATGAGTTAGAGGGCTCGGATGTGAATTCCAACGATTCGATAAGTTTCGGGAGATGATTTACGACTTAGGGGTGTGATCGGAATTGGTTTTGGAGGTCCGGTGTAGAATTAGGCTTGAATTGGTGGAGTTAGTAATTTTGACTATTTTCGGTTGTTAGGCGAGATTTTGATCCGAGGGTCGGAATGGAATTCCGAAAGTTGTTGTAGCTTTGATATGTGATTTATGACTTGTATGCAAAATTTCAGGTCATTCGGACGTGGTTCGGTTGGGTTTAGATGAAAAGAGCGATTTAGAAAATCTTTGAAATCCTTAGGCTTGAATCTGATGCGAATTTGGTGTTATGATGTTGACTTGAGCATTCTGAAGGGTGGAACAAGTTTGAATAATGCTATGGGATATGTTGGCATGTTGGGTTGAGGTTTCGGAGGCCTCGGGTGAGTTTTGGGTGGTTAAACGGACTAATTCATCCTTAGAAAAGAAGTGGCAGAAGAACCAGATGCGAGAATGCGAACCGCATATCTCACAATGGGATAGCAAACTCAAACAGATTTCTGGGCAAGATTCGCGTCAAGAATGCGACCAGAAATGCAAACCGCAAACATAAAATGCGGACCACATTCTTGACACAGAGACCGCAGACTGAGACAGAAATTTAATGTCGAAATTGCGGTCAAGAATGCGATCCCATAATTGAAATGCGAACCGCAAACCCTGCTTAACATCGAATTTGCGATGAAGGCTAGGGTTCAATCTACGATGTTTGCGTCCAAAATGCGGACCGCATATCTGTTATGGGACAGATATGCGACCGCATATAGGGCCTGATAGGGGCATTTTTGTCTCGATTTCTGGCCCCTTTATAAATAGAAAATCAGTGCCCATTTGCCATGCAAGACCCATTTTCGATATCCACGAAGAGAAACACCTCCAAACACCATAAAAATCACAACAAATCAACCTTAAAACTACATCCAAGGGACATTTCTTGGACAAATTCTCAAGAGGAAAAGGGTTGACCATCTCGAACATTGTTGGAGCTATAGAGCTCGGGTCGAAGCAAGTATTGGGGGCAATTCTTGGAAGATTCCCAAGGGAAAAAATCGGGGTAAGCGTTCTAGACTTAAACTTGGGCAAATTACCCAAACCTACTGCTATTCTAGCTTATGATTGTGATTAAGTTGGGGGAAATTGTGAAAAAATCCTAAGCTTAGATTTTAAGACTTGGAGGTCGAACCGGCGTCGGAATTCGATAAATCTTGTAAGGTTGAACTCCTGGGAAAATAAGGAACCCGCTGAGGTGAAAATTACTGAATTTCGAGAAGTGGGCCCGGGGCTCGGGTTTTAGTAATTTCGAGATTTCTTAATAATTTTGATTGTTTTCGCGTGGGCTTTGTTCCCTCAACATATTGTAACGTAATTGTTTTGAATTTGGATAGATTCAACGCACGTGGAGGCCAATTCAAAGGGCAAGGGTGTCGTAGGCTAAGGACGTAGTGCTATTTTGAGGTGAGTAATGATCTTAAATGATGTTATGAGGGTTTGAAAACCCCGGATTGCACATCGTAGTGCTATATTGAAGTGAGGCACACGCTCGATGACGAGCGTGAGGTCGTTTACTACTGGGATTGTAACTTGGTCCGTCCCGATTGATGATTTTACTATATATTTGACTAAAACTTATTGATATCATCATGATTTGGGCTGATTGCCATATTTGGGCTTCGTGCCGGTTATTTGAACCTTTCAGGGGTATTTATTATTGTTTCCTCTCTGTATTGATGTATTACTTGAACTCAGTCGTGTTGATTTACACTGTTTTACAACTCAACCACTTTTACTTAGTTTTTGAGGTTTACATAATATTTTAAATGATATTTTGGGCTGCGGACTACTGTTCTACTATGCCCGAGGGGCAGGAGATGATTTTTCTGACTGAGCGCAGCTGAGGGTCAAATGTGAGGTTTCACTGAGTGATATGAGGCCGAGGGCCTGAGATTTAAATGATATTTTAAATGATGTAAATGGGATCGGGTGGCACGCCGCCACGGGATTTGATGTGAATAGATCGGGTGGCACGCCGCCACGAAATATTGCGCTTCGGCCGTAAGAGGCCCCTCCGGAGTCTGTACACCCCCGTGAGCGCGGGTACCCATGGGAACGGGTGGCACGCTGCCACGAGATATGATGTGGAATGTAGCCCGAGGGGCTGGTATGGTTGTTTTCCTTTGCTTCATGTTATTTACTTGAGATATTTACATGTTTACTGTGTCGTTGTGGATTGCTTTATGCCTTATGTGTTTTCTTACCTTCAGACGTTATTTATAATTATTACTCACTGAGTTGGAAGTACTCACATTACTCCCTGCACCATGTGTGCAGATCCAGGCGTTATCGGTTCCGTTCCGAGATATTGACTACCACTGTCGGGGTGGTAATTCAGAGATTGCGAGGTAGCTGCAGGCGTCTGCAGCCCCGTATCTCTTTGTATTGTTATTTTCACTTTCTTCAACAATTGTGCTAGAGATATTGTAATAGTAATCTTGCTATTAAGATTTTATTAGTTGCTCATGGCTTTGTGACACCCCGGTTCGGGCTGTTGAGTCGGGATGGTCACTATGTTTTTCCGCAATTAACTGCTATTAAAACTGTGTTATGATGTTCTCTCGTTAAATTTATTGCTTTAAATGAAGTTTAGTTTCAATTGGCTGGCCTTGTCTTATGAGAGTCGCCATCACGACCGGGTTGGGATTTTGGGTCGTGACAGAAATAATATTTCTATGTCATGCATTACTTGCAAATATCATATCAAGAGGCATGACACTACTAGCAATAATAGCAAGTGGTGTACCAACAACGATTTTACTATGAGGCCACCCACTTTAAATTTGATATACATCTTCAAATAACTTAAATAAACATCACAAATATATCAAAGCAGAACAATGGTGCTAGATTTATAACGAAAGCAAAATTGATAATATGGGATGAAGCACTTATGGCTAAGTGCCAAATAGAGTTCTAGATATATATTGAAAATTAATGAACCGTTTGATGAAAAATTAACGGTTTAGGAGGTAATTTATGTCAACTACTATCATTAATTCCCAAATCGACAAAAGCAGAAGCTGTAAAAGCTAGCTTGCTAAAGTTATACTTCTGACCTCAAATGAAAAAGATTCAACTGACAAGAAATATAAAGTAAGAACGGATCCAGTATTCAGTGTCTTCTTGCTTCGTGTCGGAAACGAAGAAGAGCATCTAATAAAAGATAATTTGGTTCTTCCTGAACACTTGGTTATCAATCCCAATGGTAATTGTATGCATCTAATAAGAGAAATATTTCTATCATTAGATTAAAATGCAATTTGTGCAAATCGCATGATAGAATTAAAAGGACATTTTAGCTAGCAGAAATGTATATGTTGATCAACTAAATAAAAGGTTGATTGCAAAATTTTATAGCAAAATAAAATATTTTTTTGTTTTTGACTCAGCAGAAAATGATACTAATAATTACAACCAAGATGAATACTTAAATACTTTAATACCAAACAGCCTTCTACCATACCTGTTTGTTGTCAAGTTTATTATTTCTTACTATGCAGTGTCACCGTATATATAATAGACTAAGTTGATCTTCTATTGTATATAGGTTGAATTTTGAAGAAAAATATGCCCATCATGCTACTGAAAAACTTAAATACGCCGAATAGCTTATATGATAGCACACAGATGATATATAGAAGTTTTGACAATGACATCATACATGTAAAAATTATGTTACTGGTCAATGTGCTTTTAAGTATATTATTATCTCTGAATTCAACTTTCGTCTTTCGAAACTAAGGAATGTCCTTTTAATTTGTATAAAAATAATTTTTAGTATGTTTATGTTTTGCAAATATAATAAATAAAGCACAAGAACAAACATCCTAAACATTGGACTATATTTACCGCAATATATTTTCTTGCATATGTTGTACTTTCAAGGGGGATATCAAGATCCGCAATAAGAGTTCTGGTTAAGGCAGAGCAACCAAAGCATTAGGAGGAAACATACACAAAAAAATATTGTCCACAAGAAGTGTTCGTTATGATACAATCACATTAAATACTTTTAAACTATAATATATAACTATCTAACTAACATGACAAAATTGATCATTTGTGTAAGTTTTGATGATGTCCTTTTATTTTAAATTCATGTATTATGCTAATGTAATAATATTTTTCGGCATTTGGATGATTGTTGTATTATTATACATAAAATATATGTTATTAATTAACTTTTATTGTTCCTTCATTTAAATAAATATTTAAATCATCACGTGCCATTATTAACGTGCAACGCACGTTCACAGATACTAATTATTATAAAAGTATGAATACAATGTCGGTTTACAAAAAATAACCTTATAATATTAAACATAATAACTCACAATAAAAGGACATAACAAAATTCTTAACATTAACCATACATTAAGAATTATACATGAACCAAACGAAGAAAGACAAAATCCCAAATTGGAAGGAACTATTATACATTCAAATTCCTAAACTGCGGTATGTTTATGGCTTCATATTGAACACTCAACAAGGATTTAAAGAGAAAAACTTCAAACTTAAACAGATATAGCAAGAGAGTTCTTCTGTTATGGTTTTTTAAGCAACTAAAAATAAAAAGTAACAAATAGAAAAAAGAGAGGATATAATCAATGTCATATATCTATACATAAAGAGTATAAAATTTATTTAAAAGTTAAAGCACAAAAGACAGATGTTGTCCCTTTTACTTTTTATATTTTTTCTTTTTAATTAATATCTTAATTTGGTCTATTCCAAAATTTAAGTGGCAACTGGGTAAGTCATTGTTGTGTTTACTACTTTAATAAATCAGTGTAAAAAAAATAAAAAAATAAAAAAAAGAGGAAAAAGAACTCTTCAATAAGGAAACAAATTTTCTTCAAAATAATAAAATATAAATTATATAAACAAGATAAGTACCCATTAAGAAGGAATAAAATTGTTCAATACAAAAATCCTTCAATATAAAAGAAAATAGCTTTTCAAGGAGTATTATCTAATTTAAGAAGGAACAAAATTGTTCTACCAAGAAACGCAAAATATATGTAGGTATTCTTTAATTCTTTTAGAGGCATGATTATTTAGTTAAAAAAGCTAAACGAGAGGTTTAGAGAAAGGTCACTGAATTCTCTGTTCTTTATATTCAGTAAACAAAAATTACTTGTGTATCGTAAAAAGAGTGAACGGACACATAAAAATTAGGTGCAAGATCAAATGAAAGCAACTACCATACAATTTTGCGCTGTTAGACAAATTATGCAATTGATAATATTGCTAAAACTTATGTTGCGGAAAGCAAATTCTTGTGGTGCTAAAATATTGAGTTTTCATCTGCAATGTTACACTTTTTTACTTTTAACTTTTTAATTATAATTTTTATATATGAAATACTTTTATTTTCTATTTTACATGCAAACATAGTTACTCTAGGAGGTGGGAAGAAAATTAAAAGAGTGTTAAACATGCGATCTAGAGTTTAGTGAGAACGAATGAGTAATAGAATCTAAAGTTTTCTCTTGTGTTTATTTATTTACTGTGCTTTTATGTCATGTCTATTTATAATACCCGTCGATATGACTGTCTCTTCATATTCCAATTTCGATTAAGGTCAAATATAATTCTTTAATCTTTCTACATTTTATATTGTTCGTTTTAATTAAATTAGAATGTTAACCTTTTTCTTCTTTTCTCATCATACCTTTTAAGTAAAAATTAAATAGTATAAACAAATTATATAGCATCATTGTTCATAACAAAGAAAATGAATCAATATGAATATACTTACAAAATAAAAGAAGAGGATAAAAAGGTACAGAAATAGCCATCATAAAGTTGATTGATTATCTTTTGCAGGTAAATATATAATTTATGTTGAAAGAATATAAAATAGTTGAAATTCTTCCTAATACGTATGAAAAAGATTACCATGAAGTGAGAAAAAAAACTTATGGAAATGGAAGGAATATATATATTTTAAAATATTATGGCTTATTCTTTGTGATCACTATAATACTAATTTAATTTCGAATTATATTATTACTTTAGACATTCAGAAATTAAAAAAGTTAGCCACTAATGCTACCATTATAATAGAATAGTAAAGGAAAAAGTTGCAAATTTATTTTACGAGGAGCATGATTTTTATCATATTCTATTTTTATTGTGGATAAAAATATTATAAAGTCTTACCCTTTGATAAATGAAACTTCTTATTTCCTATAATTGCTGTAGAACTTTGATTAGATAACGTGCAACCAAACGTGTTCGCACAAGAATTTGACTTCTTACAACAAAAAATGACTAATATTTTTTAATACTTTTACAACATTTGTTCACTGGCTCAATCCCTAATATTGAATGATTTGTCATAACATAATTTTCCACAAGGGTAGTAAACAAAAGAGGGAATGTATACTTAGAACATCATTTTTAAATTAAAAATTATTAAGAGGATATGATTCTAAACTTTTGCACCTCATAAAATAAATAATATAATAAAAATAACATTAGCTAACCTTAAATTTTATATGATTGATGGGGAATATCGTGCGTCGCATGTTTGCCCGGAGTTTTAGAGATATACTGGATATTAATGAACTGTTTGGTAAAAAATTAATGGCTTGGGAGGTGATTTTTGTCAAGTATTACCAGTAGTTTCAAAATCGACGAAAGCAAAGACCGTAAAAGCTAGCTTGCCAAGATTATAATTATGGTCTCAAATGAAAAAGATTCAACTGACAAGAAATATAAAGTAAGAACAAATCCAGTATTCAATGACTTCTAGCTTCGTGTCGGAAATGAAGAAGTGCATCAAATAAAAGATAATTTGGTTCTTCCAGAACACTTTATTATCAACTCTAATGGTAATAGTAATGCATTTAATAGGAAAAATATTTTTATCATTAAACTAAAATGTAATTTGTGCAAATTACATGATAGAAATTAAAAAGCTATCTTAGCTAGCAGGAATGAATACGTTGATCAACTAAATAAAATGATTGATTGCAAAATTTTATGGTAGAAACAAAATATTTTTTAGTTTTTGACTCAACAGAAGATGATGCCAATAATTACTACGAAAAAGAATACTTAAATACTTTAATACCAAATGGCCTTATACCATACATGCTTGTTGTCAAGTTTATTATTTCTTACGTATATTAGTGTTACATATAATAGACTAGGATAAAATCGATCTTTCATTGTATATAGGTTAATTTTGAAGAAAAATATGCTTGTCGTGCTACTGAAAACTTAGATCTGCCTAAAAGCTTATGTAATAGCACGCAGATGGTATATAGAAGTTTTGATAATGACGTCATACAAGCGAAAATTATGATACTGGTTAATGTACTTATATGTGTATATTAATCGCTGTTCAACTTTCGTCTTCCGAAACTAAAGAATTATCTTTTAAATTTGTGTGAAATAATTTTTTGTATGTTTATGTTTTGCAATTATAATAAGTAAAGCACAAGGACAAACATCCTTAATATTGAACTATATATTTTCTTGCACGAACAAGTATATGTTGCACTTTCAAGAGAGAGTATCAATATCGGCAACATGAGTTCTAGTTATGGCAGAGCAACCAAAGCATTAGAAGAAACTACACAAAAAAAATATATCGTCTACAAAGAAGTGTTCGGCTAGATACCATCATATTAAATATATATTTTTTTTGAAAAAGATTTTCTTGAAAAAAAACCATCACATTAAATATTTTTAAATTATAATACATAATATCTAATTAACATGACTAAATTAATCATTTGTGAAAATTCTGATGATATCCTTTTATTTTGAGTTTACGACTAATGCTAATGTAATTATATTTGTCGGAATTTAGATGATTGTTGTATTATTATAGATAAATTTCTTTCATTAATTATTTTTATTGTTCCTTCAAATAAAAAAATATATAAACCATCACGTGCCACTATTAACGTGCAACGCACGTTCATAGGTACTAGTTATTATAAAAGCATGAATACAATGTCGATTTACAAAAATAACCTTATAATATTAAGCATAATAACTCATAATAAAAGGACATAACCGAAATTCTAGATATTAGCCTAATGATCCTATTAGTTTTAGGACATAATACTACACGTTACGAATCCTACATGATTACCTTTAGGAATCCTATTAGTATAATTACTTTCCGGCTGTCTAATTCATATAAAATTGAACAAGTAAATTCTTTAGTCATGTAATCCTTTTACTTTTAGGATATACTTCTTAAAAATTATTATTACTTATTTAATTTGAAAACATATTATAATGTGCTATTACTAATTTAATTTGAGAATGTATTATATTGTCCAAATCTATTTAGAAAAAGGAGAGCCTATATTATCATAAAAGCATAAATACAATATTAATATACCAAACCTAATATATTAAGCGGAAGAACTCATAGGGAAAGGACAAAACTGTAATAACTATTTTCTGGACTACAATACCTTCTTTGCTAATTTTAATATTTAAGATTTTAAAATTAATAAAAATTTATCTATTAAATTCTTATTAAATATATGTAGGAAGGTTTAATTAAATCAATTTTATAAGAATCCTCCGTATTGGTAATACATTACCACTCCATAAAGTCCAATACAAAAAAAAAAGTAATATTAAATGGGCTGCATAAACAGTTGAAATTGAGAAAAAAATGCCCTACGATAATATACTTTTATATTATTTGAACCATTTTCCTACTAAAATAATATTTTTTTAATTAATTTTTCATATAATATTAAAAACTACTCAATTATTAAACAACAACTAAGAAAATATTTAAGAATATAAATGTGTGTGAAAGAGAAAAAAAAAAATGATTGGTAAGAGTCAATATCACTAATGATTCTACAAACATAAAGATCTAAAAGTGAAATGTCATATCAATCTTTTACTCTTTGAAAATAAAATTTATAGTGTATAAAATTTTAATTAAGATTAAATATTCAAAACAAGAGATGAACTAATATTAAGATCTGAATCAACACAGAATAAATTATTTTTTATGTTACAATTAAATAATTAAATTTTTTAATTAATTATTTAGAAAGAGAAATCCAATTCAATTATTTTTTAAATTCATCATATGAGTAAAAATTTTATTCAAATCAAAAAAATCTTAGGATACATAAATTTATTCCATAAAAAGAGCATTGGAACACAAAGTAAAAAGGTTAGTATATTATTAAGAGTCAAAATACTATACAAGTGTGTAAGGAAGCACAATCAAAACTAAATCCTAATCAAGAACAAGCTTTCAAGATTATATTATGAAGAGTCGACTCTGGTATAACGAGATTATTCTTTGTAGATGCCTTCGACGGAATCGAAATAATATTTCTATGTCATACATTACTTGCAAATATTATATCAAGAGGCATGACATTATTAGCCATACTAGCAAGTGGCGCACCAACAATGATTTATTGTGAGGCCACCCACTTTAGATTTGATATACCTCTTCAAACAACTTAAATAACTATCACAAATATATCAAAGCAGAGCAATGGTGCTAAATTTATAAGGAAATCAAAATTGATAAAATGGGATGAATCACTTATAACAAAGTGTCAAACGATCAAAATAATTGCCCGGAGTTCTTATTAATGAACCATTTGGTGAAAAATTAATGGTTTGGAGGTGTTTTTTGTCAAGTACTACCAGTAGTTCCAAAATCACAAAAGCAGAAACTGTAAAAGCTGACTTGCCAAAATTATACTTCTGGCCTCAAATGAATAAGATTCAACTGATAAGAAATATAAAGTAAGAACAAATTTAGTATTCAGTATCTTCTTGCTTTGTGTCGGAAATGAATAAGAGCATCTAATAAAAGATGAATTGGTTTTTCCTGAACACTTGGTTATCAATCACAATGGTAATAGTAGTGCATTTAATCACAACGGAATTAAAAAGATATATTTGCTAGCAGAAATCAATATATTGATTAACTGAATAAAAGGTTGATTGCAAAAAATTTTAATAAAAATAAAATATTTTTCAGTTTTTGACTCGGTAGAAAATGATATCAATAATTACTACCAAGAAGAATACTTAAATACTTTAATACCAAATGGCCTTCAACCATACATGTTTGTTGTCAAATTTATTATTTCTTACGCATGTTAGTGTCATAGTATATATAATAGACTACCTTAAAATTGATCTTCTATTGTATATAGATTAATTTTGAAAAAAACAATATGACCGTCATGCTATTGAAAAAGTTAGATACGCCAAATAGCTTATGTAATAGCACACAGATGGTATAAAAAAGCTTTGATAATAACATCATACATACAAAAATTGTGATACTGGTCAATGTGCTTCTAAGTATATTCTTATTCCTAAACTCAACTTTCGTCTTCCGAAACTAAGGAATATATTCTTTTAAATTTGTGTGAAAATAAATTTAGTATGTTTATGTTTTGCAAATATAACAAATAAAGCACAAGGACAAATATCCTAAATATTGGACTATATTTACTTGCAATATATTTCTTGCACGAACAACTGTATGTTGCATTTTTAAGAGGGAGATCAAGATGACAACAAGAGTTATGATTAAGGCAGAGCAACCAAAGCATTAGGAGGAAACATACACAAAAAACTATTGTCCACAAAGAAGTATTCGTTAAGATACCATCACATTAAATATTTTTAAACTATAATACATAATTATCTAACTAACTTGACAAAATTAATTATTTGTGTAAATTTTGATGAGTCCTTTTATTTTAAATTCATGTGTTATGCTAATATAATAATATTTTTCGGCATTTAGATGATTATTGTATTTTTATACATAAAATTTCTCTCACTAATTAAATTTTATTGTTCCTTCATATAAATAAATGTTTAAATTATCGCGTGCAATTATTAATGTGCAATGCACGTTCATAGATACTACAGTATTATTATAAAAGCATGAATACGATGTCAGTTTACAAAGATAATCTTATAGTATTAAGCATAATAACTCATAATAAAAGGACATAACTGAAATTCTAGATATTAGCCTTATAATCCTATTAATTTTAGGACATAATACTACACGTTAGGAATCCTACACGATTACCTTTAGGAATCCTATTAATATAATTACTTTTGGGCATAGACATATCTATCTATGTCTATATCTATATCTATCTATATTATTATAAAAAGCACGAATGTAAAACACTAAATTTGAAACGACAAAAATATCCTGAAAATATTGATCGACTTTTATACCCCTAAAAACCTTTAAAAAATTTCAAAAGGATAATACCTATTGGATAGCTATCAACTTTACCAAATATGCCGCATTTTGATTCAACTAAACTTCTGCCTAGCTGAATTTTGGTCAATTGGCCATGAATTTGGAATCGTTTCCACTTCAAATTAATCCAAAAACTTAGAATTGTCCTTTTTTATTACAACGAATCTTTATTCTGTAACCTCTTTACTTTGGTTCGTGTTTGTTTAGCAATATTAAGGAATTAGGATCAGCCTTATTCCACTTTGTAAATTCGGAAAATATTTTATATTATCATCGTCCCCTACGAAAATCAATTTCACACGAGTTAAAACAAAATGTATAGTAAATCAATTGTGTATTATCATGGATATGGAACCGGTAGTGAATCTGTTTCTTATTATTATTATTAGTATTAATCCTCTTATTTTGAGAACTGAATTTGTTTCAATTATGCTTTTTCTTTGAACAGTTTAATGTTGGCATATTTGTAACTAATATATTGTTTTTATGTTCTTCTTTATATTTCTTTCATCACGTTTTAATTACATATATTTATCTTGAACTGTGTTTTTGCGAGTCACCGTTTAGCTCGGCTGAACACGGCAAGTGGTTAATTTGCACTATTCTCATGTTGAATAATATTATAATATTTGCCTAATATAGAGATTTGCTTGAAATCCTAACTCGAATCATATTTCAACTTTTCAGACATTATGTCAGGTGTATTCTTGAAGTTTCAAATTAAACTATATCAATTTCATATGGTTTTACGCTTCGTTGAATTCTTCTAATACTACGTTTTTCAGCTATTGCTGCACACATTGAGCTTTCTAGAGGTAATTAATTTCCTTAATCACATGAATTCTCTCTCAAAAATTTACTCCATGTGTATATATCAATGGATAATAAACAAACCTAGCATGTAGTCTTGCTTTAGTTAGGTTAATAAGTTGAAGATACCTCGACCAAATCTTTGGTTACATTGCTTTCGTTGAATTCTTTAATTATCAGCCATTGCTCACGCCGAGGATATGAGTCTCTCCGAAGGTAATGTTATTTTCTTCACATATTTTGATTAAGCTAGGTTGTTTTAATTCCTTTTGTAAGTCTAAAGGTTGATTAATTATTTGCAGAACAGTGTTTGTATCTTCTTTTAACAAAAGATGATTTTTAGAAAAACTTATATAATCTACTATATTTTGTGTTTGAATCTTATTGTTTCTCAAAGACATAATTACACATCAGTTAATATGATAGTAATATTAACTTCTGGTAGCAACACACGTTTATAGAGACTAGTAAGCTAAAAAGTCATAAGTTGGGAGTGACCAACTTATGACTTATGGATGATTTTAGCCTATAAGCACTTTGGATATTTATGCGTAAATAAGCTAAAAGGTGCTTATAAACTAGTTTAGCCGGCTTATAAGCATAGGCAAACACCCTCTTAGTCGCTTGGAGTACGGTTAAGCCGCCTTTGATTAGAAAAAAACATGTAGTAAGCAAAGTTCACCGGTGCCAACTTTATAGGATAGCAGCAAAGAATATTTTTTTGACTTATCACCCTTGGTATACAAAAGTTCACCAACGAAGACCCTCCTGTGCTTGCTACTGATATGCCGGCCAATGAAAAATTTATGATTGTTGAGGCATGGAAACAGGCTGATTTTTTGTGCAAAGGCTACATTTTGAGTGCCTTAGAAGATGACTTGTACAACGTCTACATTGCAGTAGAATCCTCCAAAGAATTATAGAGTGCACTTGAAAAGAAGTACAAAATCGAAGATGCTTGCTTGAATAAGTTTGTGGTTTCCAAATTCCTAGACTACAAAATGATGGATGGAAAAACTGTTGGAACCCAAGTTCAAGAGCTTCAACTTATCTTCCATGACCTTATTGTTGAAGGCATGGTGGTGAATGAAGCGTTCCAAGTGGCTGTAATAATTGAGAAGTTGCCACCCTCATAGAAAGATTTCAAGAATTATCTTAAGCACAAGAGAAAGGAAATGAAGTTGGAGGATCTTGTGATTCGTCTCAAGATCGAGGAAGATAAAAAAACCGCTGAGAAGAAGTACCATAAGAGTTCACCGATTGAAGGGGCAAACGTCTTTGAAGATGCTGCTCCGAAAAAGAATAAGAAAAGGAAGAGGCCTTCTAGAAAGGAGAAGTATCCTAACAAAAAAAAATTCAATGGCAACTGTTATAATTGTGGTAAAGCAGGCCATAAAGCTCCCGATTGTCATGCCCCCAAGAAAGACAAAGAGAAAAAAAAGGGTCAAGCAAACATGGTGGTAGATGTTGATGACCTGTGTGCAATGTTGTCTGAGTGCAACCTGGTTGGTAACCCAAAGGAGCGGTGGCTTGATTCTGGCGCCACTCGACATGTGTGTGCCGTTAAGGAAGCATTTGCAACCTACACTCCGCTGGACCCGAAGAGCAGCTATACATAGGAAATACTGCAACAGCCAAAGTTGAAGGATATGGAAAGATTTTGTTGAAGATGACATCCGAAAAAGTGCTGACTCTCAACAACATCATGCACATTCCAACAATTAGGAAGAATCTAGTTTCAGAATTTGTACTTAGTAAAAATGACATGTTTGTAGGAAAGGGCTACCTCACCGAGGGCCTTTTCAAACTTAATTTAATGGTTGTTGACAGTATTAATGAAAAACTGCTTCTTCTTACTTATTGGAGTCAAATAATTTATGGCATGTTCGTTTAGGACATGTCAATTACAAAACCTTGAGAAAAATGATTAATCTTGAAATATTGCCTAAATTTGAGTGTAATACATTTAAATGTCAAATATGTATTGAATCAAAGTTTGTTAAGCATTCGTATAAGTCTGTTCAAAAGAATTCAAAGCTTTTAGACTTAATCTACACTGACATTTGTGATATGAAGTCAATACTATCTCGCGGTGGGAAAAAGTATTTCATAACTTTTATTGATGATTGAACTCGATATTGTTATGTTTATTTGCTAAATAGTAAGGATGAAGCAATAGAAGCATTTAAGCAATATAAGAATGAAGTCAAAAATTAATTGAATAAAAAAATTAAAATGATTAGAAGTGATAGGGGTGGAGAATATGAATCTCCTTTTGTAGAAATATGTTTAGAATATGGAATCATCCATCAAACTACTGCCCCTACACACCACAATCCAATGGAGTTGCGGAAAGGAAAAATCGGGCATTGAAAGAAATGATGAATGCTTTACTAATCAGTTTCAGTTTAACACAGAATTTGTGGGGGGAAGCTATCCTTACAGCTAACTGAATACTCAACAGAGTATCCCACAGCAAAACACACTCTATTCCTTATGAAAAATGGAAAGGAAGAAAACCAACTTGAAATATTTTAAAGTGTGGGGGTGTCTAGCAAAGGTACAAGTACCTTTACCCAAAAGGGTGAAAATAGGATCAAAAATCGTGGACTGTGTTATCATTGGATATGCAACAAACAGTAAAGCATGTAGATTTTTGGTGCATAATTCTGACAATCCCGAAATTCATAATAATACGGTAATTGAATCTGATAATGCTGAATTCTTTGAAAACATCTATCCGTATAAAATTGAATGCGAGTCGTCGAATGAAAGATTTAAACGACCACGGGAAGAACCAAAGGAGAATGCCCCTAGCGAAGAAGATCCAGGCGTAGCAAACGTCAAAGGACATCTACTTCCTTCGGTCCAGATTTTGTGACATTCTTGCTTGAAAATGAGCTTCAAATTTTCAACGCGGTTATGTCATCTCCTGATTCAACATTTTGGAAAGAGACAGTCAATAGTGAGATTCAATCAATCTTAGATAACCACACATAGGAAATACTTGATCTTCCTCCTGGAAACAAGCCTTTAGGTTCTAAATGGATTTTTAAAAGGAAAATGAAAGTTGATGGCACTATTGACAAATATAAGGCAAGGCTTGTGGTTAAAGATTATAGACAAAAGGAAGGTCTTGGCTATTTTGACACATACTCGCCTGTAACAAGAATAATGTCCATTCGGGTGTTAGTGGCTCTGGCAATCGTGTATGGTCTTGAAATTAACCAAATGGATATTAAAACAGCTTTCTTAAATGGTGAATTGGAGGAAGAAATTTACATGGAACAACCCGAGGATTTTGTAGTTCCTGGTGAAGAAAAAAAAGTGTGCAAACTTGTAAAGTCGCTTTATGGACTTAAAGAAGCACCCAAACAATGACATGCTAAATTTGACCAAACCATGTGGGCAAATGGCTTTAAAATCAATGAGTGTGATAAATGTGTTTACATTAAAAATACTCCAGGCCACAAAGTCATTATTTGTTTGTATGTTGATGACATGCTGATAACGAGTAAAGATATGGCAGATATAAATGCTACAAAGTGCATGCTGGCTAGCATATTTGACATGAAAGACTTAGGAGGTGCTGATGTAATCTTAGGAATCAGAATTCATAGAACTCCACAAGGTTTAGCATTATCACACTCTCACTACATAGAAAAAATACTTGACAAGTTCAAGTACTTGCATTTCAAGATTTCCACAACTTCAATTGATATGAGTTACGCACTTCAGAAGAATGAAGGTGAAAGTAAATCACAAGGGGACTATGCGAGAGTGTTGGGAAGTCTGATGTATATCATGAATTGTACACGACCAGATATAGCATGTGCTATTAGCAAACTGAGTCGGTTTACAAGTAATCCCAATCACACACATTGGATGGCAATGAAACGAGTTTTGGGTTATCTGAAACATACTCAAGACTATGCTTTGCATTATAATAAATATCCTAAAGTGATTGAGGGATATAGTGATGCAAATTAGATCACTAGATAAAGTTAAATCTACGAGTGGACATGTTTTCACAATAGGGAGTGGAGCAGTGTCTTGGAAATAATCCAAACAGACTTGCATCGCTCGTTCTGCTATGGAATCTGAATTCATAGCTTTAGACAAGACCGGTGAAGAAGCTGAATGGCTCCGGAATTTCCTAGAAGATACTCCATTTTGGCCCAAACCTTTGGCTCCTATATGTATACATTGTGACGGTCAAGCAGCAATAGGTAGGGCGGGGAGCGTAATGTATAGCGGAAAATCTCGTCACATACGACCGAGACACAATACTGTTAGACAACTCCTCTCTAGTGGCATTATCACGATTGACTATGTAAAATCAAGAGATAACGTAGCGGATCCGCTTACAAAAGGCTTATATAGAGAGGGAGTTAGTAGATCATCAATGGGTATAAGGTTAAGGCCGAGGACAAGTCATCATGAAGGTAACTCTACCTAGCAGACTGGAGATTCCAAGAGCTAGGTTCAAAGAGATCAAACAAAGTTGTAATTGACGGTTCAACATTGTCAAATAACTCAACCCATTCTCGGATGAAGACAATGTTCAGAAATAAGGATAAAACTTTATGGCTTGTTAATGAGTTAATAAAGCATTAAGGTTTTTTAATGATTATCTAAATCTAGCAGTGTATGACCAGATATTGTGGCTATAGGATCACATGTTTAGAAATCACCTATGTGAGTATTAAGTGTAAGCCGCTTTAAAGGGGAATGACAGTGAAGGCCCATTCTCTATGCACTCATGAAACCTGGCGGTGTTCATGGCTGAAACGAACAACCGTGAGAACCATAAACAGTTGAGGGTTGATTGTGTGACTTATGTTGTCTAGGTATACAACAAAGTTCGACGGTTCAAAGATATCAAATCTACCGATTGATCGAGTATATCCAATATAAGTTCAATACAGAAAGTTCAAAGGGAAATCTACATATCCAGATTCAGCCAATCTTCGCTTGTACATCACACTCGTCCGCGCATTCTTTTATATTATGACCAATTCCCCATTCATGTGGGGGATTGTTGGGTTTTGATATTGGTAAATGGGAAACGATGGGATGAAAAATGTGAAGGGAATGTAAAAGGTCCCTTTTGCTTTGGTTAAAGCATTTGTCCCACATAGGAAAAAGAAAGGAAAAGAGAGGTGTATATATTACATTACACTTTCTCTAGTTGCTAAAATTGTTGGAGGGGCAAGGACCCCTCGCGCCATCTCCGTCTCCGTCTCCGTCGCCGTCGTCGCTCGCTCGGCTCGGCTTCGGATTCGGATTTGTCAAAGATCAATTGATTGATTATATTTTTGGACAAACTTTTCCTTAATTATTTATTTATTTAATTAATTATTTAATAAATAGAAAACAATCGAACACAGAGCGACCCGACCTGGTCCGTTTTTCCTCTTCCTGTATTTTTGTTGAATTTTCCTCCAAAAACCTGGTGACTGATCTGAATGGTTGCAAACATTCAGAATCAGTACCTCCAACAGCTATAAATTCTAGAATTTTTCCAGAATTCATTATGAATTTTCCTACAATCTAACTTTATCAAAAACTCTCTTCTTTATTCTGTGACATACTACCGTTGAGTGGTTCGCCGCTATTAGAATTTGGAGTACTACTATTCTGGTAAGATTATCGTTCTATCCTGGGAGGGGATATTCCATCAACCTCGAGTATTGTGAGGGGAATAATTTCCTTAAGGACACACTTTGAACTAAGTGGACTTGATTATATTCTGAAAATATTTTTACACTATTTCTATTCATTCTCCAATTTCTGTAGTTTACTGTTTCTACGCTACTTTTACTAAGTGTTTGATAAATTGTGTTTAAACGTTATTTAAACTTATACAGATTATTATTGTTAACACTAGACATTTGTAGATATTCAATGGCCAAGTAGATGAGTTATGAGTAAGTTACGTGAAAGTACAAATTTTTTTTTAAAAAAAAAACAACCCATTATTGTTGCGTTAATATCAATAAAACTAGTCTTAATTGCTTGTTGATGATATATTACTATATATATTTCCCTATTAATAAACTATAAGATAGTTAAATCACCTGATTATTTTCCTATTCGGGCATTATTGGTTAACGTTGTCAGATTCAATATTACCTAAATCAATTAACGTTTACAACTTGATATTTCCATATTCTTATTAAGGTCGTTGTACTTTATTTTCAAAGTGCCCAAATATCATCGTGGACAAAAACTTTAAAACTGCTTTATGATATTTTAAGGTGCAACCTTTTTGTGACCTTGTACAACTTCGATACTCCTAATCTTTAACTTTTTGATGTCATGCTTTGACTTAAAACATAGTACGAAAAGAACAAATAGAGATAACTCTTTTTTTAAAGAAAAGAAAAAAGAAAAAAGAAAAAAAAGAAGCATTAACCATGGACGAAATAAGTTTTATACTGTGGTGGTAATAATGAAATACAAAAAGATAATTCCGCAAAAGAAAGCATAGGTTTTTTCTGTTGTCCAGCTTAATTAAATTGATGTTGACAAATATATTTACATCATTGTAAAAGATTTTCTTGAAATAAAAAATTCCTTATTTTATTTATTTAAAAAAGACTAATATATATCGTACAATTTTTTTTTTTTTTACTCTTGTATTTTTTAAATCTGTTTTGAAAATACTTTTCTTGAGTCGAAGGTTTATCGAAAACCGCCTCTCAACCTCACAAGATAGGATAAGATATGCGTATACCCTATTTGTGAGATCACAGTGAGTATATAATTGTTGTTAAAATTTACCTAGCAACTATTGAATAACTAATTTCTAAGGTTTTTAAGTTTTGTAATTGACTGAAGGTGGTATAGATTATACAAACTTTCTAAAATCCCACTATGTAAGAAAAAAAGGGGAGCCAAAAGTCAATAAACTTCGAGTTTGAATTTAACTTTTAACCTTTTATTAAATAAACTTTTATTTGTGATGCTCATTTTGCAAAAGCGGGACCAAAAAGTCAAAATAATCTTTTTCTGTTCACATTGCAAAGCTTAAAAGGAGACTGTTTACAATCGCTAGAGCGAGAGTATGATAGGTGAGAGAAGTCGTTTAAAGAGGGAAAATGAAGGGCAAAAAGGTCCATACTTCAAAAGAGGTTGTCTAATATATAATGTATTTTGCTTTGACTATACGTATACATGTCAGATTAAGTCTCCATTTATTGTGACAGGGTGATAAGTATAATGATTTTTTATACTTACTACTCTCTCCGATCCATAATAAATGACCTTTTGGCCTTTTTAATTAGATCTAAAATCAGTATTTTTTTTTATATAATCAATAAGGAATTAATTTTATTTTTTCAAAATTTGCCCTTATTTACATATTTCAATATGTTAAGTTAACAATATGTAAATTTTAATTAAGAATAATTTGTCAAAATATCTTTTTTCTCTAGAAGTTAGTAATTTTTTTAAACGGTGTGTCAAATATAAAAAATTTCACTTATTATGAACCGGATGGAGTAGTAATTAAAAATCTCAAGTCGTATCTGGACGAGTTAGCTAGTAGTACAGATGTTATTTATGAGCCTGGTCGATATTTATTACTCCTTAGTGTATGTAGAGGCGGATCAAATGTAGATGAAGTGTTTAACAAATTATAGGCTTAATTTATATGTGCAAATGTAATATTCGAACAACTTTAAAGGGCGCTCAATCAAGGATAAATAAAAAACAAAATTAATGCCTTGGCTCAATCCAATTTATGCTAACAAGATAATAGGTTGCTTCAATTCCTTTTTCCTTTCATAACAACTTCAGCATCCCTTTCTCATTGGCTTTTTCTTTATGAGCAGATTTTCAGGAAATAAAAGAAGAAAAAAGAAATGCATAATAATACAGAAACTAAGCAAAAAATATTAATGGTTATAAGAAATACAATTTTATTAATTGCAGGATGTTGTAACTTGCATAGGTCATGCTTACTAACTCACTTATTTTTGTCTCTTTAAAATATTATTTAAGAAAAAAACTAGTTTCTTCCAACACTTGGATTATTTATTTACTTTAAAGGTGTTGTTTTCAAATTGTATGTTGTTTGAACTAGTTTCTTCATAACGTTCATTACATGGTTTTAATTGATTTTATACACATAAATTAGGTTCTACTTTATGGTAATTTTGTTTCGTAACTTAGAGATTTTCACTTTATTTAAAAGCTCTCCACTAGTATTAATGTGCAATTACCAGTTAATTTGTAATTGACAATATTTCCAGAAGTTCAAACACCTAAACTTTCACAATCAACCTACTTCGACTTCGTACGATATTTGGCGGGCTTTCTGTATACAATTTAATATACTTGCAATATCATGATTCACATTGTTAGGAGGTACAAATATATTATACTCCATAGATGTGAACTTCAATAATTTTTTAAAGAAAAATCATGTTTCACATTTTTTATAGGTTATAATATATTATATTACATTGATTTGTAGCACTAACGTTTAACTTTATAAAAAAAAGAATAAAAATCTAACTTTTCAACTCAATATTTTACCGCCTACTGACTCCAATAGAACCACTATTCCTAGAAAAAGGGAAAAAAAGAAAAAGAAAAAGAAAAAAAAAGAAGGTGAACATAGCACCAATAATATGCTTCAATGCCAAATAAATTATAATTAATTAAAGTCAAACCTACTATAACAGTCATACTCTATAATAATACTTCACGGCCAGTTTTTTTTTGGAATCAACTTTTTTGCTTATGTTATAGTATATATTTTCTGTAACAACGCTTCAACATATAACAGCCAAAAATTTCGAAACAAACAAAGCGAGAAGTATGGCTGTATATGAATTATTATTATTATTATTATTGGAAAAGAACTATACAACTATATATAAATTATCGCTATTCATATAATTCCATTTATTGGTTCAGCCAAAAAGTGAAGGTTTGACTTGGAAATAACTTACAAGCATAGCAAGGGAGGGGGCTGGGTGCCAAAGGGGGTGAGTGGGGTGACCTTGCTGCATTTTCATAAAGTCATTGGGCCACTCGTACGGAATGGACACAAATAAGATATTTTGTATCACTATTAATTTTTTGATCCCAATAATCGAAGATTTAAGAATATAGCCCTGCACCAGAATTTTAAGCACGCTCTTGAATATTGACATAATTTTTTCTCAAATCTTGTGATCACCATAACACATAAAATTCTGACCGATCGTCAAAAAATTTCAGCATTATAATTAAGAATTTTGTTGGTTGTCATAATTTCTGATATTTTAAAATTTTGGAGCGAGAATCACTAAAAATTTTAGCATTATTGACTGAAAATTTGGTGATCGTCACAGTTTCTAGTGTTTTAAAATTCTGGTGCTAAAATTCAAGAATGATGGCAATGGGCAGGACGAAGTGAGTTTTGTTTGATGCGGGGTGGGACGGATTTACTCTTATGGGGGTGTTGTGGGGGGCGAGTTAAAACAGTTTTTAAAAAATTTAAAACAGGGCGGGGCGGGTTCAATGTGGGGCAGCTTTGAATTTTATCTTTTATGAAACAAAGCAATCACTCCAAGTACAATATTAGAGATTCACCACGGAAGTTGGTACCTCAGGTGCACGTTAGCAGAATAGC
This sequence comes from Nicotiana obtusifolia, assembly GCA_002018475.1. Taxonomy (NCBI): domain Eukaryota; kingdom Viridiplantae; phylum Streptophyta; class Magnoliopsida; order Solanales; family Solanaceae; genus Nicotiana; species Nicotiana obtusifolia. The sequence goes on from MCJB01046456.1 coordinate 173,350, forward strand.
TCTAACCTTTAGGGGTCGTTTGGTAGGCCGTATTAAGTAAAATAATCTCCGTATAAAAATTTAATCCGTCCAATACCATGTTTGGTTGGTCAATTCAATTTACTCCTACCTAATACATGGATTAGTTATACCTCATATGAGGGATTAACTAATACTAAGGAAAGGAAGGAATTACTAATCCCTAGATTAGCTATACATGGATAAGACTTAAAATTACTAAATCCAGACTTATACATTGCATAATTAATTTTTAATACAATGAACCAAACACTTGATAAAAAATAATTCCAGCACTACAATTCCTGCATTACTAATCCCTGCATTACTAATCCCTGCTACTTGTGTTCGTACCAAACGACCCCTTAAGGAATAAAAATGGCATCTGAAATACCCATCAAACTTTTAGCAGCTCAGCATGAACGTGGTGGCATAACTGCCATTAACTTTTAAGGGATAAAAATGACATATGAGAGAATGTAAACATAAAACGTGGTTAATTTTCTTCATTAATATAAACGTAAAATGTGGGTAATAATTACAGCAAACCATGGTGATTATTTATTTCATTAATTTTATTATATTTAAAAACGATAATTGTTACTATTTTAGAGTGTTCACATTGAAAAACGTGACAGTGAAATATATTATGAACGGTTAAAAAGAATGGCTATAAAGCTTTTAAAATTTATTTTATTTCAGCTTTATTTTGTTGGTAGTAATTAAATATTCCTAATTAAGTATGAACGCAAAATTGAAAATGAATGCATTATGTATATAGCAACTGACTGATTAAGTGAAAGAATCTTGTTTCTCTTATTTCATGGGCAGTGCCTTGTTAGTTTTATACATTTGAAAAATTATGTTACTATAATAAGATTAATTAGTATAAGCATGTAATTTCACACTACAACAAAGAAAAAACATAATTTCTTGAATAATATTAAACTTTCCATTTTATAAAATAATAAAATATCAAATTAGTTTGTTTAGAAAAAAATAAAAGAAAAAAGAAAAAAAAGACTTAAGTGGGGCGGGGCGGGGTCCAAGAGGGACGGGGCAGGATAGGTTGAAAACTGAAAAAATAATTATATGGGGGCGGGGGGAGTTAAAATTTGTGTGGATTTTGGCGCACCCGCGCCGCTACCATCCCTAAAATTTCAAGATTCTAGCAGCGACGGACTACTTTTCTTAACATGGTCAAAAGAAACGATGGGTTGCAAAAGATGTAGCATAATTTTCTGTTACGGAATCGTATTGTGTCGGCGTCCTTGCTATTACTACTACCAATTAGGCAATTACTATGAGATCCAAAACGGACCCACATTCATAAATGCAAATTTAGGTCCTCAATGATTAGGCCCAACCTTACCTAATAGGCACATCTGGTCCAACTATCTAAAATTCTTCTCTACTGTTAGAGCTATTTATTTATGATTTTCGTTTTTCAATTTTGACAATAATAACAGATACTACTACTTATTAAGGAAGAATAAAAATGTTATCAAGGACTTCATCCGTCTCATATTAATAGTCATAGTTACTAAAAGTAATGGTCTCAAATTATCCGTCATTTTAGAAGTTCAAGACAAAATTAATTAAATTTTTTCCTTTTTACCTTTAGTAATAATTGTTCTTGAAGATAGAGATCACTGTTCTAAAAGGCGTTTTCAGGGCTAGCCCTGGGGCAAGGCGCACCAAAAAGGGCCCGAGGCGAGGTGCGGGGCGAAAGTCTCAAGAGGCGTACGCCCAGCAATTCGGGCCGTAACAGGTGTTCGGGGCGTACGCCCTGACGTTTAAGACGCGTTTTTTTAGTGAGGCGTAAGCCCCAGAGACTTTTTCAAATTGAAATAAAATTTGTTGAATAAGTCCTTCATATAATACCCAAATTCTCAAAAGTCAGCTTTGTAATTACTCAAAAGTTTTAAAAAGGAACTGAAATGTATTAAATTTAAAAGACAAGACCTTTTTTATTGATTGAAGCCGTAATTCATGGTCTTTTCCAATTCTTTATCTTGCCTGCTAGTCTGCTAATATATCCTTAAAGCAACGAATATTCAAAAAAATTTTACAAATACAAAGAGAACTCCATTCTCCTTCATTGCAGCAAGTTCAAAGGGTGAAATTGCAAGTTAGTCGTCCTTTTTGTTCCTCCATGTAGAAAACTTATTCTTTTAAACTCAAGTTACTTGTGCTTGTAAGTAGCATATAATAGATTCTTTTGATTAGTGTTTTGTGGGGATAGAGCACATATATATAAATATTTACATACAATTTTACCTGTTTATGGGTATTTACTGTAATTATATTATTTTATAAAATATTAAAATTAAATATCTATGGGGCTTATGCCTCGTTGAGGCATATATAAAACGCCTCGCCTTACGCCCACGCCTTTTAAAACACTGATGGAGATAACACATAAACAGAATAAATATTTAATGAAGAGAGATTATATCTTAAGACATAAATAAAGATAGAATAGTCCATTTTTTTTCTAATTAATATTTCTTAAGGAGCGTGTAAAAAAAAACACGACATATAATATGAGATAGAGAAAATAATAAGCTTTCGTTGCACAAGTCTAAGCATAATTCAACGGTTAGGCGTTTCTGTCGTGTAGTTTTTAGTTTTTTGATTGTTTAGGAATGCTTAGAGCATCACTGGGATTCACGTCAATAATAAGTTCCAAATTTAATTAGGTATATACTTTTATCCTTCTTCCAATGTGATGTAATTATTTATTAAATAGTGTTCAACGGATCACTCTTAAGTTTATATATCTATCTATATAATATTAAAAGCATGAAATTCATTAACGAAATATCGTTTTATCTTTTTTATTCTTTAAAAATAAATTTTATATTAGATAAAATTATAATATAAGTTACTTTCATAATATTAAGGACTTAAGATCAACTAAAATTTTACCTATTAAGTTTTTTCTTGTTTGAATTATGTAGAAAATCCTAATTATGAAGAATTTACCGTACATAAATAGAGACTTTTCTTATTTAGGCTATATAAAATAATACTTTGTTAATTTTTCTAATACTGTAATATTGTAGTATCAGAAATATAAATGTTTACGCATTATACTTTCTACGAGGATGCGCCATATAATGTTATGGAAAGGAAACAACCAAAATTACAATAGGGTAGCCTGACCATGATTTGAAAACTAACAAAGGCAGCAAAATTTTGATATTAAGATGAATAAATAATTGAGTTCTTAACAACCTGATCAACAAAAATATTCAGTTCAATTTTTTTTCAACTTCATCATATAAGTATTTTATTTTTCAAGTTGACAAATAAATTTTGAAAGAAAACTTGACAATTGCACGTGGGTTCAAATTATCTAAGAAGAGATGAAGAGATATTCAGTATAATCTTATCGTTTCACTTATTTATATCAAGCATCTACTAATTAATTCAAAAATAAAAAAGACAATTGAATAACTTCGATATGTGAAGGCAAAGTGAGAAATCATAACAACGCATATGAGGACTTATGTAGCACATGATTCTTCTTTTAAGTAAACTAAATAGGATCAACATTCATTATTTTTTAGACTTTATTGTAATATTTTTTACAACTCATACACATTGGTTAACATAGATATGAAATATTTAGAAGTTATGTACTAGCAAATATAGGGTGCATGCGCAAAGCACGTACCCTGAGATTATATATATAGGGACCTTTTTTTTTTGTATATATACGAGATTTTAAACTTATTTCCCCGATTTTGTCTAAGTTTTTCTATTTACAGAAAGTAACTAAAGTTTTTTAAAAAGTATATACAAATTCGATCAAAATCTATAATTTATGTACAACTTAAATATAATTTTTTAGGCATAATAATTAAAAAAAAAAAACCCTGAATTTGACCCTTTTTAATGAGTGTACACCTTAACTATACGTGATTCTAATTACCTCCTACGCTTATTCTTTTCGGATATTATTACCCCCTAACTTGTTAACCTTTGTATCGTGAATACGCACACTGTATGTGTTGAAATATTTGATGATGTAGCTATACACGGTGTACCCTGTTAAAATACCCTACCCGCCTCTACAATTAACCCCTCAAATTTACCCATCTCCCTAATCAACCATCAGTTTCATTTGGTGGATAACTTAAGAGAAAAGCTAGGGTTTCTTACCACTTCACTCCCATCAATGCTGAGATAATTGTGAGTGCTTGAGCTTTATTTTGGCTGTATTTTGGGTCGGGTTCTGAGGTGCTACTTAGTTCTAGATCGTCTTGCTTTAGGGTAAATTAGAGCCGATTGTGGAGGAGATAACAGCTACTGCGTTGCTTTGATTTTCTCGCCAAAATTTCTACTCTTCACTCCACATTTGAAGGTACGTATGCCTCTTTCTGTTCGTATGATGTGTAGTCAATGTTTTCCTTTTGATTTATGACTAGGGTTTGAATATGTTCTGAAAATATTTAGGGTTGTGAGAATCATAGTCTGTAACAAGTAAAACAACGTGATTTGTGCATGCATACTGATTAGGTTTATCTTTATATACTGTTAAAAATTAAGGTTTTTATGTTGTTTGTTAATGTTGTACTGTTTATTTGCAATCTATATAAGTGTTGACAGTTATTTTTTGCTATATGTTGTATTTTTGGTTGCTGTATAGAGTCCCATGGATACTAAGTATTTGAATTTAAGGTGAAAATTTGGTGGGATATTTTTATTAGTAAGTTAAGTAGAACCTCTATATGTTGGGGGTAGGGTTGAATATGTGACTAATGTCAACTCTGACCACTTGTCAATACCAGAGTTATCTGATTTTGCTAAGAATTTTGGGATAAAAAATTAGGAAAAACTTATATTATGAGTTCTAAGGGTAGCAATTTGGTTGAATTAACAAAAGATAGGGATTTAATGGACCTTGCTATGTTACTAAACAATGAGTACACAATAGAAATTTTTGTCTCTTCTGACTCACAATTTGAAGAGGTGGATGTATAGGGTAGTCAACTAAGCCATGTGGGTGAGCCTTTTAATGCATCTTCCAGCACACAACAAGACAGTAGGGAGTCTTTTGTTACATGTGGTCCTTCTTTAAATATTATTAATGCAAACCTAGATCTAAGGTTACCTGCTCCTTTGAATACCATTCAAGAAGAACAAATTGAAAAGGATTCACCATTGGTTGGACTTTTTCTTCAGAAGAAAAAGAACCTGTTGTTGCTTATACACAACAGAACATTGCTGTTGATTCTTAACAGGAAAAATTTGCTGGAGAAGAAGAAGAGCTAAGGATTGTTAAAGAAGATCTGAAAAAATATAGACAAAAGAATAGGAGAGAACTTAGGAAGGAAAAAAATGATGGATTTTTAGGTGAAGTTGGAGTTGATGAGGTTATGAGAACATAAATCAGCCCCAAAAAAATATGAGAGACAAATTAGGAGGTAATGATGAGTCACTATGATAGTTCAGATCCTAATATCTTTGAATCTGAATCTCATCTAGAAAGGAAGGGTGAACCTATTTCTGATGATGATGTAGATGTGGAAGATAATGTGGGACGATTAAGGGGAAGAAAAAAAAACAAATAGGGTGGTTTATGATCCTTCTGCCAAAATTGTTACTTGGCAACTAGGCATGGTATTTGAGAATGTGAAGGAATTTAGAGAAGTAGTAACCAAGTATGCTACAAAGAAAGGAATTCAGCTAGTTAAGGATCCCAATAAGCTACATAGAGTCAGAGTTTAATGCAAAACTGGTTGTCCTTGGATGTTGTTTGCTAGGAAGGAAGGTAGGACTACAGACTTCATAATCAAGACTTACAATCCAAGACACAAATTCTATAAAACCACTTATAACTATCTTTGTAATTCACAATATTTGTCAAAGCATTTTAGAGATAGAATTTCCTCACAATCTAGAATTAAAGAATGGAAAATTGAGGATATGGTGAGGAAAGAGCTTCGTTTATATATTGGTAAGGTCGTTTGTTTGAAGGCAAAAAAAATTGTGTTGAAAAAAATTCGGGGGATCATGTTGCTGAGTTTGCTAGGAATCTGGACAATACGGATGTGCTACTCAAAACAAATCCTGGTAGCACATGTGCAGTAAAATTGACAGAGACAAATGATGGGCAGAAGTAGTTTTCCAGTTTCTGTATTTGTTTTGCAGCTATGAAGAAAGAGTTTATGAAGGGCTGTAGGAGATGTATAGCGTTAGATGGATATTTCTTGAAGAGTATTTGTAAAGGTCAACTGTTGGCAGCAGTAACAAAGGATGAAAATAATCAAATGTTCCCAGTAGCCTGGGCTGTTGTAGGCACTGAGAAAAAGCAAACATGAAGTTGGTTCCTCAAGTTATTGCAAAATGACTTAAACCTGGGAGATGGCAGGGAACTTACCATGATAAGTGACATGCAAAAGGTATTTTGCAGTTTTGTTATTATTTTTCTGCTGTTAATACAACTGTTTTTATTTTTTTTACTTTTAACAGGCTTCTCTACTATTTTTATACAGGGTCTATGTTTAGCTGTTGAAGAGATTTTACCTGAGTGTGAGCACAGAATGCGTGCTAGACACATTCTAGAAAACTGGCAATAAAATGGAGAGAGATCGAAAAAAAAAAAGAGATTTTGGAGTGTTGTTAGATTAACTTTTGAGTCTGAAATGAAAAGAAGGTTAGATGATCTTGATAAATTGGGTCATAACATTTGTGAACACCTAGTTAAATACAACAAAGAAAGATGGTGCAAAGCCTTCTTCCAGACATTCTCCAAGTGTGACAGTATTGACAATAACATGTGAAAGCTTCAATGCTTGGATATTGGGCCCTAGACACAAGACAATCATATCAATGCTCGAGGAAATAACGGTCAAAGTTATGGGTAGGGTAGCAAGGATGACAGAATTTGTTGAAACTTGGCAGGATGATATATCTCCAATGGCAACGATGGTGTTCAATAATAATGTTGTGAGGTCAATGAGGGTTGACTTCATGTTATTTGGAGATACAAGCTTTGAACTCCAAGATGGTCCATGCAAATTCATTTCAGATTTAAGAATAGGCTATTGCAGTTGCAGGCATTGGGAACTGAAAGACATTCCATGTCCACATGTTACAACAGCAATGCACCATGAGAGAGTTGATCCTTCAGAGAGTATTGCACGCATATTCACACTTTATATAACCAGTTCCCGATATGATAATGTGGCCAGAAAATAGTAACCCCAAGGTATACCTCCTCCAGTTCAAAGTATGCCTGGAAGGCCAAGAAGGAGTAGAAGAACAGAAGTTGGAGAAATATAAAGAGCTGAAAAATTATCAAAGAAGGAAATAGTTATGACATGCTCCCTTTGCAAAGCAAGTACTCATAATATAAGGAGTTGTCCAACAAGACCAACAACTAATCAAGTGGTACCTTCCTAACAACTAATCCTCATTTCCTCAGATATTGGACTACTAATTTCTCACAACAATCAATAACAAATACTTCCCAAAAGAGAGGCAGAAAGGATTCTGATAAAATATCTACAAGCACTGGAGGAAAATCTGGGGGCGGAGGGAGGGGAGGGGGGCAAAAAGCCACTACAAGAGGCCTAGGCTTCAAGGACATGGTGTATTTATTGCACAATCTAGTTTTACAAGAGTTAATGTAAGTATATTTATTTTGTTTAATTTGGATTTCCTTGTCTGACATACTATCTGATGTATGAAATGTATCTTTTGTTGAATGTTATTAACATGGTTTGCCTACATCCAGAGAGGTTTATACTGCCCTGTCATTGATTCTAGCGATGTTACTGGTGACATTGGATATAAGTCTTCTAAAGGTTTGAAATGGAAAGGGAAGGAAGTTGTGACTCAAAGACAACTTTAAGTCCAATCTACAATGGCTAGAATCAAGACAAAGTCCCAATCCACTGGAATACAAACAGGATCTAAAGTAATAGGGAAATCTCCCTCCAAGAAGACCACTTGAATTTCTGTACTGTTTGGATGTAGTATTTGAGATACCAGATTGCTTTTTTATTGAATCCGTGGGGTGGCTATTTTTGTTGATATTGATGGTGGTACACAACTTTTATGTGTTTTGTGAACTTATTTGTCATGTGTTGTCTACCAATATATGGACAGCATAGCTCAACTCTAGTATTTGATGTTAAATGCCGACTTTTTTTGTTAAATTTCCAGCTATGTGTGACTTTTTATATAAATTGTTATTTCAATTCCTTATGTTGACAAAGTAGTCTCGAATAACATATCAGATTGCCCAACTTCTATTACATAGGAGTAGATAACCATCATTTATACATGAACAAAATCAAATTACAAAGCAAACTGAAAAACAATAGAAACTTTAGCATTCTTTCCCTCTTCGCTAGTTTGTTAGGCTTCTTCAGCAATCCCGAAATAAAAATGTAAAAATATTTTTTTGCTCCAGAAATGGAGGTTCATATCACTGAAAAAATCGACAAGAATTTGATGTCGGATAAAGACTACGTCTAAAGAATCGTCGTCCAGGATTTGCAGTACTCCATGTAATTTTTGAAGGAACCGACTTGTCATATCTACAAAATACATTCATCTTCTTTCTTCCAAGTAAAAAAGTGTTTGTTATTTGGGAAAATATAAGAGTCAGAAATGGCTTTTATGGAATTAGAATGACAAAGGAAGAAAGTGAGAAGAAAGATAATGGTGAAAAATTAGAAAGAAGAGAATAAATAGAGGTGAGAAGTGGGGTTGTTACCGTAGGGGTATTATTTTTTGCGGGAAAATTAATTTATTACCGTTAAGGGATGGGAAAGGGTTGGGAAAGGGAAATGTTAAACTGATGGCACAAAAAGAAATGCACTCTCAGGCACACTCAGTCAATTGAAACAACTTTCAGTGCCATGTGGCAGGTTAGGGGTGTAATAATCCAAAAAAATAAGTGTATGGGGTAATTTCAATCACATATAGTTAAGGTGTACTCTCGTTAAAAAGGTCAAGTTCGGGGGGAGGGGGGACTAACTATTCTACTTTTTTTTACAGAATCAGGTCAAAAATTATAATTTACTTATATACAACTTGTATATAATTATATTAGCTGAATATATTGTGTATGCCGTTTGTACACCCCACATACAAACTATATACAATTTATTTGTGTCTTCTTACTCGAGTTTTAATCTGAACTTCCAACTAAAATTAACTCGAATCTTCACTAAAATCATTCAAATTTGAGATATATACTCCAAAAGATATCCCCAATCATTTGTAACAACACCCAATCCAAATAAATAACGATTTCACCAAACTCAATTTTCGAATTAAAAACTTCAACAATTTTTAAAGGTTGTCAATGGAGTTTACACTCATATATTATACTAAAAAAATACAATAGTGAATAGATTATCATCCATTTAACTGGGACTCAGATTTCTTCGTTCAATTGCTTTTCCCTTGTGTCTGATGATATTGTTGGTTTCTTGAAATAACAAATCATGAAATCCACACCATTTCCCACACATACTATAATCCTCAATTACTCGTGGATAGCTGAGACTCATCACAAATCTTTCTGTCGTTTCTCGCTTAGCGAAGGGAGGAAGAAGTAAGAAAAATGAGTAAAATTGAGGTCTAGTACATTATCTTGTATATAAATGATAAAATGTATATGTTTATGTAATAAAGTGATAATCTCTTTAAGAAAGGTAAATAAGTTTATAATGTAGTATAAATAGATAAATGTTCCATGACGAGCTTCGCCGTTAGAAATAATATTACATCGCCCTATCATGCACCATCTGCCTACGCTAACTATATATGCAATCGCATCAAACACATGATGGTTCTTGATCTGTTTTCCGGAAAGATGGAAAAATCTTATTCTTGATCGAGCTTTTGTAGATAGGTATTACCTGATAGGGCCGATAGTAATACAATATATTGAAATGATAATATCATGCATTTTCATGGCAACTTAGCTGGAGCATTCAAGCAGTGAGAATGTGACTGGGATCTTCAATAATTTCCAATCATTTCTTTTAAATGCAGAATTAATTTCTACAAAGGAAAAAAATTAAGATAAGATATACGGATTTGGTAAAAACTTATCCACGCCCAATACTAACACCAAGCCAATATAGTTTACATGGTCAAGTAATAATGAGGTAAAAATGCCGATTAATTAACCATATTAGCTTATAGATGATTATGTAGAAGACACATTAATTTGGTATAAACACCAAGCGAGTAAATTTTTACCGACTTTGTTGTCACTTGCAAGAAACTCCAAATCAACTTGAATGAAGGATGAGGGCAGTAAACAGTTTTATGGCAAGACTCAAGAGTGCATGTTTTATTTGGAAATCAATACAACATAAAACCATTTATCACTAAGGAAATTGGACAATGTATCATAAAATGATGTAAAACACATTTTGATACAAGACGATGATGAAACATAAGAACAATCTAAAATTTATATTATTTCATGCCTCTGAACTTTCAAGCCAATTAGTAGGTGTAGCTACAGGTTCAGCCAAGCCACCATTGGACTAGTTATAGTGGAAACTGATCAAGTAAAGACTAGCCTCCATTATGAGGAAAAAAAATACAGAAATCACCATTGAAGAACAATGGGAAGAGGCAGCAAAAAAGTGAGTTTGCATTGATTTGAGAGCTGAACCATGAATAAGGCTAGTTATCTACATGGTGAATTTACAAGAGCCAAGAAAATAAGTGTTGATAATACATGGTCTACATCGGTACTAATGCCAGAATTTGGTTTCTGATTATTCCCATGCACTGCTGTATTTCCGCATAGATTGGAAAGTTCTGTGAGCAACAGGGTTGTAAGCTTGCTACAGCGGAATCCAGTACTTTTGCTACATCAGCTGGTGGGAACTGTCGTTCCGAACACTTCTGCAATCATGTACAATATATAATCAAGTTATGCCAAGCATAAGGATGGGAACACCAGAGCTATGAACTGAATAAGCAAAGTGAAGTATGGCTTTAGGAGATATCATGTCATATTCTGCCATAAAACACTTTGGTCAATTTTTTCTTTCGGACTTAAGTAGCAAGAAATATTCATCTCTAACGTATTGACGTGAGACTTAACAAAATGCAGGTTATATCAATGTTTTTATTATACTGGAGATCATGTTTAAGCAACAGCGAGAGACTATAGACCATCTTTTCTTTTTCCTTCTAATTTCTAACATATCCTCCTGCAAGGCTATCTAGCAATCTTTATGGAATAAAACTTGGTGAGGGAAGAGGAACTGCCCCTTCATCCGTCAATCTGTTTCGAGTCTCTCCTTCTCCCGTTATTTATCAGTGATCCAAAATCACAACACATAGTCGACTTAGCTTGATAAAAATAATTTGGTAATCCAACTTGAGAAGCACGAGAAGCATCTTTCTGAGGAACATCTTACGTCAATGCAAAAAAGAGGCAACCCAACATGGAAATCCAAAGTCCAGTAAAGGACAGAAAGTGAAAGGTAACCCAAGCAAAGGTAATTTTCATCCCTATGTTCTAAAGCAATACTCTTATGACAAAAGCCAGCCCAAAGAACAGAAAAAATCGTATTTACCTGAATCATAAGCAAAGTAGCGACGCATTTAGTAATAAGTTCTGAAGGAATTTCTGCTTCATTTTTATCCGATATATTCTTTGACTTAGGATCAGTAGGTTGCTGCAACAGATCAATGCACTAAAAGTCAATTGATAGGAGAAGCAAAATAGCCACTAAGCGAACATGAGGTGGTAAAAGATCTCACAGTTGGCATGCAAGAATCATCTAGTGGAATCCGATCATTCACATAACCAATAGCCTCCTCAATCTTTTCAGTGGTGTTGTCTCTATCAGTAAGTGAAAGCATGGCCTACACAGAAAAGTTAATCAGTACCAAAGAGAATCTACAGCAACATGCAGAAGATAGGTCACAAACATGACTGAAGAAACATAAAGAAAAGTTAGGATGCAATGCACGAACATGAATTTTCCAGTGACGCAAAACTCTGGTGGTATTGAATTGATAAAATCAAATCCAAACAGATTACAGGTTGTCATATTATTAAACTTAGTTAGAAACTAAAAGGTTTTAAATGAACTTAATATTGATAGCTTTCAAAAGAGTGTTTCAAAGAAGTTACTAGAAGTCCAATTTTTCTCTCTAAACTTTCATTCCTGATGTATTTTTCGAAGTATTTTGATTCAGTTATATATCGAAATGACAAAATTACAACCTTTATGCAAAATTATATACTATAATTTTTCAATGGAGTCAAAGGGCCCAAAAATTCTAAGAAGCCTCCAACAAAGAATTATTTTATTTTAAAAATGCTAAAGCAGAAATCACCAGGTAACAGGATAAGTATTAGAGGTCCAGAGAATGTGCAATTATGCAAAACCAGATTAAGAAATATTGATGACACCAAAGGCCTAGAGAGCATATAGGTAAAACCCAGTAATTAGTGCCTTCTAAAGAAGTTTCTCCTCTCACTCAGATTAAAGAGGGACAAAAGCAGGTACTTCCATGAAATTTCATTTATACTGATTAAACAATAAACAGCAGTATTACTATTTGTGCAGTTTGTTATGTTGTAAATGCTACTACTGAAGAGCAAATGGACAATTGCATCTTTTGAAGAAACACGTTCGAATATTCGCCAATCTGCTGAGGTGGATTCAGGAATAAATCGACCTGGCAACAATGTGAATGAGGTTTCTGAAGAAACTAATAAATATTGACATGCTATGCTTAATCATATCCCGCTTTCGAATTGTTTCATACATTATCTTATAACCAATTTGGGTCATACAACCAATCCTCTTAGAAAGAATTCGAACAGAAATAAAAGTTGAATGAATGTGTACCTGCACTGCTGCATCTACCATAGTCCGGGCTTTGATTTTTGAACTTTCTATTATCTCATTGACAAGGAACCCTGATTCTTGCGGCTGACTCGTACAACGATCAAAAGTGCTCAACGTACTAGGATCAGCAAAATTTGGTACTGGCCTTGGGAATGCGAGTGGAATGCTTCCCTGATAGGTATTCCGCTGTCTCAAGCGATATAGAGCAGAAGAAACCTGCCAAAACAAATGAATACTATGGCAAACTTTGTGCACTTTCGAAATTTTAAATTCTAATATGAGGATAGACAGACCTCCTCATTGACCTCATTTAACTGTATTAGCATGGCAGCATATTGCTTCTTGAAAGGCTCTGAGTCCTTAAGAGAACAGTCATTGCTCTTTTGGTTTTCCAACACATCATCATTCATGCGCCTCAACTCTGAAACCACTGCTTCCTACACGTTCAACCAAATGTCATGAGCTCACTGCACGTCTGGCACAAAATATGCTTGTCTTTTGTACATCTAAGATCAACTAGAAAAATGCATCTACTGACACAAATTCCTGAAGACATACATTGAAATACAAGAACAGCCAACTACTTAACAGTGAACTTAAAAAATAAAATACGAGAAGCAGTACAGCTCTAAAATAGAAGAAACTAGTCATCGATATAGTAGCAGCATGTGCTCAAACTAGCTTACCTCTATCTTAAATGTTCCCCATCCTAAACAAAACAGTAAACGCATCTTTTCTTAACACCAAATACAAGCTTAATGAACACTTCCACAATTTTAGATTCAATTTGTAGATGTACATATGCCTATCATAAGTTCTATAAAGCTTCTTCAGCCTTCGTTTTTAAAAAGTAAATAGAGCTTTAACCTGCTAGTGCATGAAAGCTTACCCCTTCGACAAATCTTCTTCTTCTTCTTTTTACGCAAGTAAATCATTTCAGTTTCGATAAAGAAAGCTATTCTCCCTTATTAGCTTATATTGGTAATTTGAACATGAACTTCGACAAGTTTTATTCATAAAGGTATTTTATTTGGTTAAATAAAAAGAAAACTTACTGCTGAATTGTGTGACCATCTCATCTAATAGCTTTAACTTTAAATATCTAGAAAGGAAACACATACATTTATTTATTATAGGTTTGCCACATGCTCCCTGACATGCAGGCTTGATTTGTTTACTTGAGCTAACCACGTGGACATACTTTTGACTTTGAGTGATACTGAGCCTCGAATATCTTGCTATGCTTCTATGTTAAATTGTGTGACCACCTCATTTAAAAGCTTAAGTTGGAGAGTAAATATGCTTCTTTAGGTCCACAACACTTACATAAGCAGACAAAGATACAAGCATATATATATATATATATCGGAAATAGCCACTCTACCCCGAGGTAGGGGTAAGGTTTGCGTACACACTACCCTCCCCAGAACCCACTTGTGGGATTTTACTGGGTTGTTGTTGTTGTGTTTTTATACATAGAGAGAGAAAGAGATTGAGAGAGAGAGAGATCTAGCTTTCATTTGTATAATCTTCATTAAGCAAAAATTAATTTTGTAACCTTTTTGTCTAGAGCACGAGCCAACTCAGCAAGAGCTTGAACATCAGCTTCCTTTGCTTGAATCTGAGCGACCCCAGAAGACTTTGAATATGCTGTCGATTGATATGTGGCAGTTTCGATGACTCCAGATCTAGATTGCATATCCACTTCTGCTGAAGCCACCTATCCATCAACGTACTCATATATTATGTGGAAGGACAAGTGAGAAGCATAAAAAACTATCCACTCTTCTTAATTATGTGATAACAATACAAGGGAGTTACAATCAAAACTCTAAGGGGTCGTTTGGTTAGAAAACAAGTTATCCCAAGATTAATTATCCCGAGATTAGTTATCCTGGGATTGTTATCTCACCTTCTCACAGGGATAAAAATAATACTACAATCCCGGGATAACTAATCCTAAGATTAATCATAGAAGGATTTTATCCCAACCAAACATTGGATAAATTAATTTCACATTTAATCCCGGGAATAATGAAGAATTAACCCAAACAAGTCCTAAAGGGACTACTCAAGGTATATATTAATACAGTACTACAGAGATTTTGAGATCCGGAATATAGTTGGTAATCATGAAATCTACTAACTCCCACGTTGAGTGCCGGTTTCCATTCTCAGGTAAACCGAATTAAGGTTCAACTAAATCAAAAGGCTTAGAAATACACCATTTCTGTTACGTGGCCTACTTTTGTGTGGGTTTTCGCCTCAATTAACAAAAATTTAGAAAAACAAGGGCAGGTAATCATTGAATTAAAATAGAATACTATCAGATTGGTTAAAAACCTAAGTTCTACCAAGAATAGTTTGACAGCTAAATCTCATAACTTTAACCCCCAAAAGTCAACTTAGAATAGTTAATTTGAAACAATACTATATAATGCGTACAAAAAGTTAAATGACAGTTGCCTGTATTCTTCCTGCTTTTAACCTTTTTCTCTTTCATACAAACTATAATGTTACATTTGATCCTGCAGTTTTCCATTCACCACAAAAAAATACAAACATCTATTTTGGACGGAAGTATATAGATGCTTTGATTGAATATTGAAGTATGTGATATAAAAATCTTGAAGGGGAGATTTTGAGAAGAGGAATAACTGCATGAGGAAAGAAGCATCTCACAGGGCATAACTTAAAAAGTAGAAATGACATAATTTTTTTCCCCACCCCATCAACCCGAACATGACCTAATTTTGATTAGGAATTGGATGAGTAAAGTTCTCTCACACTAGTTTGTTTGACCAAAGGCTACATCAGCCAATCCTAATAATTCAAGCTAGGCTTTATGTGGAATCTCTACTAGGACTTCACCCACTTAAAGGGACAAGCCAAAACAGAAAACACCGTATATAGATTACCACTCCATAAGCTAGAAGAATCAAAAGGGCAACTGTTTCCAGAGATGAGCATAGATACAACCATACCCTGCTTCACTACACCTACTAATCTAAGTTCATAGCTCTTACAAAAAATTTGTTAGATTTTGTACGGAAAGAGTCAATCCTTCACTTATGGATATTTCCCCTGATAAGTAATTATTCACTTATGTTCTCCCAAGTTACAGCAAAAGGCGGAAAATGCTCGGGGAGGTCATAATCATTTTGGTTGGGAATTGCATGCGACAGATTGCAAAATCTTGTTTAATATGATGTCTTGAAAAGAATCAATAGTTTGGACAAAACTATGGCCATGCAGGAGAGTTTCTCAATTTTTGAACCAGGGTGCTTGAGAATCTTTGAATCCGAAAAATACGAACTATAAAAGGTATTTAAGGCCTCATTTGTTTTTTTAAGATTAAGACGTCTGAATCTGAATACACGTCTCTGCATATCAAGATGTGTATTAAGATTAAAACATCTGAATCTGAATACACATCTGAATGTTAAAATGTGTATTAAGATCTGAATACTAAATGAATAAGACTGTTTGATTTTTAACATCTGAATGTATAAAATTTACCTTTATTTGAAAATTAATAATCATAAAATTCAAAAAAAAATACTAATTACTCTAATATTCCATCAATAAAATATATAGTTTTTTTAAAATATGATAGTTGCTGGTGATGATGGCTAATGGTAATGCTTGTGAATGCCGACTAAAAGCGGTGGTTGGTGGTTGATTTGGTTGATGGTAGTAGTTTAGGGTAGTAGCTAGTGGTGATGGGTAATGGTAGCTATTATGATTGAGGATGGTGGTTGTGGGTGGTGATTGTTAATAATGGCGAGTGGTGGTGGTAGTTGTGATTGAGGAAGATGGTGGGGGGATGGTGGTAGTTTATAATAATGGGCAGTGCCAACTATGGTTGATGGTGATGGGGTGGTTAGTTGCGGTAGTTGAGGTGGATGAGTATTGGTTGTGATTGAGAATGATGGTGGCGGAAGTGGTGGGGATGGTGGGTGGAGGTAGTCGACAATGGTGGCGGCTATGATTGAGGATGATGGTAATGGTGGTTGAGTATGGTGGTGGTGAGTGAAATAATGGTAGTTGATAATGGTAGGTGGTGGCGACAGTTAATAATGAATATGGATGATAGCATCTTAATGAAATTAAGTCTCTGTTATAGATCTAAATCATACAAACCTATTCAGACCCATTAAGTGGTTGTAAGTTAAAAAAAACACTTAATGATTAAGATCTGAATAATTAAGATTCAGACTTTAAAAACAAATTTACTTAATTTTTGAGATCTAAATCATTAAGATTCAGACTTCCATTAAGTGCAAACAAATGAGGCCTAGGAGAGTATGAGGAGAACCACTGACCTTTGTCTGCTTTAGGAGATCACTGATGGGATGACTTGGTGGGGAGAAATGAGAGAAAACATTTCCATTCTCCATGTTGTCACAGGCCGGAAATTTCATATACTCATTTGCTCGTGCGTTCACCTTGAGCTCATTAAAACTCTCGAAAAACTTGTCAACAGCATCTGCACGCCTTGTAAGTAGTGTGGGCATGTTTTCAAATGGATTTAGAGGCATGCAGTCAATGTCCTGCCAGAGCAAATGTTTCAACAATTTATCAGGTCCAGAAAGCAACCACTGGAGAACCAGAACACAAAAGAACTAAAATGCCGATCTTTTTTACAGGTACTGATTACTAATTCATACACACAACCTGTTATGAACCAAGTACAGAAGCCAGTTACAAGGACACATAAGCTTTGTCTTCCAACAGATAAAAAAGGTTAGACGCATTAGTTCAATACTTCAGCTTGGTTTAGTGATCCATTTAATTTTAGTTATATCTTTTTCTTTTTTTTTGCTTTCAGAAGTATCCTCAGAAGAAAGATTATTTTTCTAGAAAAAAATTTAAAGAAAAATTAGGGAGATGGCATCACAGTGTGAATACAGATATTTGGGATCTCTTCATGTAACCTAATTTCTAATTCTATTCTCTCACATTATGAGATAGCTCTTAAATCCCAAACTAGCTCAAATTGGCTATATGAATCCTCAGTATATGTCTGCTCTACTCAAGCACTCTTCATTCTGATACTAAATATGTGTCTTAGAAAAGGCAAATAAGGGGTTTTCAAGACTAAAGATTCTTTAAGTCTCAGGTAACCTTATATGGACATATAATCTCTAACCGCAGTAGACCTATTGTCAAACTTTAGACTTAATGTAAGTGCGATAAAACTAAACCTATCCCAACTAGTTGGCATCGCCTATATGGATCCTTTGATTCCATTGTGTTCTATTATTTTGATAAACCGATATTGATTTTGAGAGATTATAGGGACAGGTGCATATAGGGGTCTATGTAGGACAAGGTCAAACCATCTAAAGCGACCTCCTCGCATCTATCCATTGTGTCTACTACTCACACCATCGTAATTATTTCTAATCTTCTCCAATTTAAGGTGACCTAAGAAAAACTAAAGTTTAACATACCAGAATATCATATGTGCATATATTAATAAATACTAATGAATTACCATGACAAATTCAACGCCGAGCTCAGGTCGGTCAAACTGAACACGACATCTTGAGCGATCAACTGTCAGTACACTTCCATCATGAATCTCTCTTGTTTTTGGATGGATTGCAATGACACGTTGCCCAACTGACAATGGCCTTGCAAGATCTGTGGGTAGTCCTTCCCTGGTACCTTCACGAAGTTCAGTGTAATGTGTTCTGACAGATTCCCGGTATTGATTAAGCTTCTCCTTTTCTTCATTCAGAAATTGCTCAGAGAATCGCCGTGGTTTTCCAAGAGAACTAAATCAAGTTGTGGATTCAATGGACCATCATTAACATAAAAATAACAAGCTTAATGTTCAGAACTTTCTCAGGGAATAGAGTGACTTCCAAATTGCAGGAAAGTTGAGAAGCATACCTTCTTATGACGCCCCATTCAACACGAGTTAACCTTGGAACATGTCCCAATCCAACATGATTCAGGTACTCCACAAAATCCCTTTTAGCAAACCAAGGGTAGTCAATTGCACTGTAGAACCACTCATACGTACACCATCTTCGTACCTGATGGTTTGAAAGGCAATTGAAAATCTTTTCCTGCATGCAATGTATGCAAGTTAACTAGTGCTCATATCACGAGAAAGCACTGCAACATGGACAAAGGTGCACAACCAACCTTAAGACTGAATGCTCTGTCATGAAGTGCAGTGAAGGATGCACTAGTATCATCCAAACTTTTATCAGGAATTTTAAAATCTTTTTGTCTTTGAGGTTTTTTCAGGTCCATCTTACGCCTGCTTCTGACTTTAGTAGGTAAGTTAACCTGGTTTGCCACAGGGATCTCAGCAGTTGATTGAGCTGAATCACTTCGTTCTGTTCTTGGATCTGCACATGATGAAGGCTCCTGATCTTTGATTAATTTCGGGGATGCACTCTGATAGGATCTTTTACCCTTATTGGTTGACTTCTTTGATGCTTCTTTTGCCTAAAGGAGAAAAAATCACGTGAAATTAGTTTAGTGCAGCTGATTAAGGTAGCCAACCTGGCAAACTGTTCTAAAGGAATGGGTCAAACATCTGTCTAAACCTCTAAACAATCACTTGAAATGGACAAAAATAAGAAAATCACCTCAGCTTCCTCAGATCCAGTAACATTATTGTTAACAAGACCTTCAGTTTTTCGAGCCTGCAAGATTATTCTCAGAAGGGTTACATATCATTTAACAAATCAGAATATTGAGCAGGGATGCAAAGATGTCTCCAAATACCTTAGACGACATTGCTTTATGTGCCCTCCTCGCCTGCTTTGTTTCAGGAACAGCACTAACATCAGTAGATGTAACTTTACCATGCTTTAATTTTGAAGTGGAAGCAACTTCAAACTTTGATAAAGGTTGACTCCATCTAGATGTAACCCCCCCAGATCCACGTTTGTCTCTTTGTCTGTTTGCAGGCACGGCCTCCAAGGAGCCAGATTCGTCAACATGATCATCAATTTCATCATTGAACTGGATCATTGACTCTGAAAAAAGAGAAGGTTAATCTGATACACTATTAGTTAAGACAGGGAATAACAACTGAAAAATCAAATGGAAATACGTGAACTGATGAAGATACTGGACAGTTGCATATCCAAAGCTTCAATTGGGAAAGAAAAAGAAAGAAATAGCGAAGGAAAGAACAACTTAAAAGGCCAAATACATAGACGGCCCCTTAAACTTGGCTTGAAATTCCATTATGACACCTCATCCTAGCGTGGTACCTATTGAACGCCTTATGTTACTCAAAAACTCTGCCGATTAGACATGCTTTACTGACATGGACCAGACGTGTTTCTCACTTGTATTGAGGGTGTGAAATGAGCTTTGACAAATTTAAAATGGGCCCCACTTCTCTAAAACTAGGTAAAACATCACCTTTTCACTATTTTTCTGTGTTTCTTCCCCTTCCTTCTTCCTATTCTTTCTCTTCTTTATCTTCTGACACTTTTTCTTTCACAGATTATTATTTTTCACTAGATACTAATACATGAATAGACAGGCAGCCAAGATGAGTATTTAAGATAAATAGAAATCATTGTGCTTAAACGAACTAACTTCGATTAAGTTGAAGTTACCTTTTCTGTAAATAATTCACAGAAAAAAATGATATCTAAGTACAAATTTTTATTTTTTTCAGATAAGGTAAAGTTTTATTGATAATCAGTATTAAGGTAATACTGCAGAAAATAACGAAAACTGGACTTGTGTTTACAACACAGACTCATAGAAGTTAACAAGTCCATCAGATCAGACAAAGTTAATACAATGTTTCCTTTCAACCAATAGTACATCTGATATCTAAGTAAAAAGCAAATTCAAAGCTTTAAAGTTTGAAATAACAGGACAGAATACCTGAAATCATAAAGGTCAAAGTTGCTAAAAGGTTAGGCTAAGACAGAGAGAATGTGAAAGGGGGAGACAGAGAGATACTATCAACACCTAGCATATCTGCAGTTGCCAAACAAGCAAGCCTCCATACAAAGATCTATAGAAACAGAATTTTATGTCCTTACCATCTTCATTTTCTGCTGTTGGCATCATCAGAGACAAATCAGCCAACGTTTGTAGAGCATCAAAAGCGGAGCTTTCGTCTACATGAAGGAAGAAGTAAATTAGCAGATACATCTTCTAATTTGGCTCAATGTACCAAGATATATAACAGTTTCTATCACATAATAACAGGTTTGCAGGCAATTACTTTTCAAAAACAGCATGCTACTTTGCAGCAAATAGCAGAACTCAGAGAAGTAAGGAACAGTATTCTAAATATAACAAACTTGTGCAGATGTAAGTTGCCCAAAACTTGTAATTCTGAGTCCTTCCTTTCTCTGCCTTTTCATGGCTGTCTATCCTTTTACGGATGAAGTAACTTGCTAATATTAATTTTATGGGGGTAATGTTCTGACCTAATGCCAGCTATGCGCCTTGAAAGGTGAAAAGCTGGAGAAAAGGAAGAAGTCCAGAGAATGGCAACTAGAAAGCTTCGCTTACAATAATTATTATGGCACAGAAGGAACCGACACTTTGAGGTAGACTTGGGAAACTTTGTTTGATGGTTAAGCACTTGGGAAACCTATATATGTGCACTTGGGAAACCTATATATGTTCTCTTTCGTTTCTTATTTTGTTTAACATTCTGAAGTTCCAGGGCCACTTTGAACTTGTTAAAATATTGCAGGAGGGATGTTGTGTCTATTAGTGGAGCAATCCTTGAGTTGTTGCTTCTGGAAACAACTTTTATCCTTCAGTTTTAGTGGCATGTCAAGAGTACCAGAAGGGCGAGGGGAGGAATGATTTATACCAGACAGGAAAAGAGGGAGGAGGGGTGTAAAGGGATAATATTTGAGGTTAACGTAGCCTCTGCTAAAGGACACAAAGGATGTGGTCTAATATACACTCATTTATATCGAGATTGTAAGAAATGGCCACTGTGATATTTTCTCCTTCCAAGAGAATTACCCCTAGTTGGGCTAGTGCAATGATAACACCTCACGATACTGCTGAGCACTCTTCCCCTTCTTAACTAATGGCAGTTAGTTGCATGTTCAGATCCTATTAGGGATTCGACTTTCCTTATTTTCCAAAAGTGGATCCCATTCCCCCTCTTAGCTAATGGCAAAAAGATAAAATAGAATAATCAAGAGGACCAAATGGAATATTCAAAATCCCGTTAAACCATTCAAAGGAAAGTTCTCAAGAGCAGTAATCTACAAAACTTTGTAATACCTCTGCTGAAAAGAACTTTTTTGCTCCTCTTTCTAGGGCCTTGTAAAGAGGTCCTTGAATTCTTTTCACATGTGGCCTCCATTTCAAGTTTACCTCTCACCACACCCAATATTTGACCTTCTTCTGTACCACTACATGCCTCTTTGATATCATCAAAATGATTGGCTCCACTATCATCAATTTCCAACTTTTTACCATAAGGTCTTCTTCCCTTCTGTGCTGTTCGACCAAAGGTTCCAGTTTCCACCGAATCATTCTTATACCGCAAAAGCTCTCCAGTGTCTGCTTCCATGCTTCCCTCTTCTTCATCCACTTCATTACTAAGAAGCTTGGCATTTCCCATACCTATTTTAACACGCTAGTCGAGAAAAAGAAAAAGGAAAAAGTAAAAAAGGTGAAGTGCTGAGTACATATAGTCTATGGAGATAAGTCACACTAGAAACGATAGTTAAGCAATACCTTTCTTTCAGCTGTCTCAACAGGTGAGGACATAGCGCTGTCCGTCCTACGGTTCGGTGTCTGAGAGACCTGAGGAGAGCCACCTCTTTGTGAAGCTTCTGTTAAAACTAACGCTATCTTCACATCATCATCAGTGTCATCTGCCTGTAGTTTCAAACTCTGCCTACTAGGAGAAAAATACTTCTCGCCCTTGGGATTTCCACAAGAAAAAGAAACAGGAAAGCGTGGAGTTCTTTTCCCAACAGCACGAGGCCGGCTTCCTGAAAGGCAACTCCAGAGAATCTTCATCAATAATATTACATGACAAGGCTCAATCCTTAGATAAGTGAGAACCGAAGGCAGCTAAACAAAATGAAACCCCAAGAAAAGCTACTACTGCATTTAGGTGCAGTGCACTGGTGACAATAAACTGTATGCAAAAATAAAAAGCAAGAGAGTTTCTAATCTAGGTCCATCTGGAAGATTTTTAGAGATATTCTATTCTTTCTTTTCACAGGGAATAAGTCTTCATTTAATTTAATTTATCCCTTTTTGTTGGGGGAGGAGTAGAAGGGACAACGCACCTCCTGAACGCTTCTTCTTCAATAAAGTTAAACAACCATGACTAGCTGCTAATGTCGGAGAAGTCATCTCAGATGCTTTACAAATATTAGGCTGAACTTTACCCCGAGCACGTTTTTGAGGTTTTCGAGACATTCCAGCATCCTCATTACTTTCTTGCTCACTGTCGCTTGCTGCCTGACATCCCATAGTCAAGTTACTTCAACAGCAAATACAAACTAAGACTCAAGGACAAATTTAAACACTAGAACTCAGAAACCATGAACAAATATAAGGGATGGAGTTCCATTTAGCAGATAATCACATTTCTTTTAAAAAAAAAATTCTTTTGAACATTAAGGACAATGCTTTGCCACGACCTAATCCTAATGCATAGAATCACCTTTCCTGATGTTTATTTAAAAACAACTTGCAAAGACTTTTCTGTTCAAAACAAACTGCATATTTCAATTGAAGCATTCAAGCAATCCCACACATTGGATGCCACAAAGCTAAAATTCTAGTATCTCATTTGCAATACTATTCGTTCAGCTTGAAACAAATAGAAAAGCAATAGATAAGTCTGGTGGACAGGGAAAGGAGTGAGGAGGCGTGCACAGATAAAACATAAGCACACCACATTCCCCATGCTCAAACTCAACATATTTTAAGTCTTACCAAGTTGCAGTAGTGATCAGTCATCATGGCAATCAGCCCAACCACAGATGCAGTCCCTTCTGGAAGAGATAAATAAGCCTGAAAATACAGTAGAAGGAAGTAGGTAACGATTTCCATCACCATTTTGTACGATTTAACAATATATTCAATATTGATTAAGTACTTAGCGTCATTTGTTGTTCTAAAATTAAAATCTTATAATAATATCACCACAAAAACAATCATCAAATTGTCTCTGACTTGTTGCTGGCTAAAATCACAAGACCAAGATTTATGATGATAATCTTTTTTATAAAGACAATGGTTTTATGATGATTAACATGGCACTCCATGTTTTCGATGTATAGAACCATATAAGGGGTAATAATGACAGCAAGAGAAGTGATTACTCTTTCTACGTGACATCTTCACCAGGAAATGACAAAGTTTTCTATTTCAAGTGCAATGATGGAGTACGGAGGGCTGTTTCACTGTAATAATGCATCAAAAGGCAAATGAACAAAATCATTTTACCAACTGGCAATGCAGATTTATGAATCTGAGGACCAGCTCTGGTGCAAATCTTTTCAAGTAATATCAATTACCACAGGATTACAATGTTCCATATCAGGATCCACAAAAGGAAAATAAAGTAGCACCAAAAACCGAACTAAGCTGGTTAAGATGAGAAGGAGACGCAAAACCAACAAAAAAAAGGCAGAAAATGGAATCTGGTGACTGCCCAAACTTCAGAGAAAGAGAGAGAAGAATAGGTAAGCCAGAGTAAGGAAACTACTCAATCAATGATAAAAGTGTTAAATGGCTACTAACAACAGACTAGAAATGTCATACACATTAAAGGAAGAAAAGAAACAGAATGTAAGTGTCATATTATTCCTAACTGGTATGGGATATCCTCCTGCAAAAGCTCGGAACTATGTGCTTTCTTTTTAACACAATCCTTCTCCTTTCCTACTATTCTTTTGTGGCGGCGTCATTTTACAAGGTACAAAACAGAAAATATATGTGTATGAAAGTGCTTGATTACGTGACAATCTCACAGTACTCAGGGAACCCTACTGTTGGAGGTTTGAAATCTATGCAGCTGGTGACTAGAAAACAACAAATCGTGAGTACACAATTGACTATCTGATTATGTACAGAGCACTCATCGAGATAGGAGACTGCAGCTCATGTTCATGACAACCATAGACGTCTCTGATACAAGCAGCGAAGCACATAACACCATATTAACAATCATGACCATGACATAGGAAAGACTTAATTATTTCCAAAAGCAAAATAAAGAAACAAAGGCTCTGTGGCCAAAGGCAGGCAATGTAAAATGATTGCCTACAAGAACAAGAGAAACTGAACATCAGATGAATACAACCCCACAGAAGTAGACAACCCTAACCAGATGTCATTGTAAAAAGGATTTAATTCATTAGAGTATTGTTCTCCTCAAATAACTTATATTGAATAATAATATTCACAACAACATGAAGCGTTTGAACAAGATTCTGACAAAATGGGTTCTCTCACTATGCTATTAGTATAGATGAATTTAAACCAATTAATTATTAGCAGGAACATAGTGTAGAAGATGGATAAGAAAATGAAGAGAAGTATTGTCTATCAAGATACGATGATTTCATAAGCTAAGAGGACTCAATTATAAGGACACATGTTACTTTGTTGTCTGTATCACATCCTACCCTATTCATCATGTAAAGAGCTTCCACCATTTCTGAAGTTCGGGGTTTCACTGCAGCAGCAACCTGCGATAAGCGTTAGAGGCAAGGCGTCAGAGATCAATCAACAGCAAAAGTATGCAAGTTATCGGGGATATCCAAGAAACTTCAATTAACAAAGACTTTGAATTTGAACTGACCTTTTTCCAATCTTTACCATACTTGCGGTATGCTTGATAGAAGCGTGTCAGGTCTTCCTCACTCCACTCAGGACCAAGCATGTCGGACAACTTCCTCTTCTACAATTTGAACAAAGAACCATGTCAAAATGCTTATATAATGTCCTCCACGTGTCTAAAGAATACTTAACGACTAACCTAAATGAGTACATGAAATATTTCTCCTTTGCAACTCAACATATTACCACTTTCCTAAAGAACCATTTGGTAAAGAACAGGAAAGGGAAGTGCTGGCAAATTTTAACTTTCCTACATATTCTCCGCGTTTAATAAGAGGAAATTTGTGGGAAAAGCTTTGAAACTTTCCCACATAAAAAACTTCCATCCTAATAATGTGATGAAAGAACTACAGTATCTTTTAAAGAAAGTTGAAAGTTAGGAACAAATATTTTCTTCTCATTCTAAATTTTCCTTTTTCCTTCAAAGAAAAACATGCAGGAAATATCTTCACTTCACTACATTTGTAGCAACTTCTTGACATTCTTGACAAAGCCATTCATCTTTCTCCTTGCACTATCTATCTCTTTCAATTTTCCACCATGGAAAAGGTAACATGCACCATCCTGTGCTATAAACAAGTCCCACTTCTCAAAACAAAAAACAAAGAGCATACTGTCATTTCCAAGAAGATACTAGTTCATCATATGTGCATGTTCCAAAAGCAAACAAAACCAAAACAGTACTCACTTACATGCCTCTTCGTGTAATATTACAAGAGCAAACAAAAGTACAGTAAAACTCACCCGCAAGTTTTTCTTCGCACTGTCATCTTTACTGGGAGAGATTTCAGTTGTAGGAGAAAACCGCTTATTTACACTTCTAGATTTTCTTGCTGGAGCCATGCCTAAAATCTTGGGAAACCTCAGCAGGATCAGGCAAGCACAATGTAAGATTCTATTTTATGACAGTTAAATGTTTAGGAAAGTGATAAACTACATTGGTAATATACATGATTTTAACATGTAAGCACCAAACTATAGTTTCATCGAAATAAAAATCCATGGCATAGTTACTTGATTAATATATAAATAGATGGCAGATTTTATATAAGCGAACAAGTGGCTTATTAGCATATAGTAACTTCTTTCCCTTCGAAACTCGCATCTTTGGTCCTTTTAATGGTTATAAAAGATATGCATGACATAATTTGTATTAACATATATAAATTGTAGCAGCACCTTAAGTACTTGTAATGCGTTTCCATAGGTTCAAACAGCATCTTCTATATAAATTTCTGGGCTTCTGCACACAAATTTTTTTTTAAAAATATCCCTACTTGGATGTACCTAGTAAATCCAGCAGATATATGGAATTATGCCTACCAATAATTCCTATTGATAAGTTTTGTGCAACAAAATTTACAAGATACACTAACAGAAAATAATTATGGCGATCTGATAAACTTCTAGAAAGACCCACAGAGAAAAGATCAAAACTTTAAATTCATAGTTGAAACCCCTATTTTTTTTGCACCAATTCGTTGAAAAATAAAATCATACAGAAAGAAAAAGTGAGTTGATTTACCAATTGAAACTGATTCAGCTTCTCAATCAAATCTCAGAACCATGAGCAGCGATACAGATGAGAGAAATTCGTTAGGTTAATTTTGAATAAACTTGCGGCAGATAAAATGGGGGAGAAGATGATTGAAAATATTTGGGGGTAATAGCCGCGAAACTCTTTTGTATTTGTATTTTTTATGGGGAAGAAATTGGTTTATATATTGTTCTTTCTCTTTTTGAATTGAAACTTAAAATGACTTTTGTCTTTTTCTGATTCAAGGTTTGTTAATGTTTAAATAGGATACTGAAATTATTGGAATACACAATAAGCGAACGAGTTTTAGAATTTAAATTAGGTGCGATGACTCGGTTGGAATTTTGGACGATATATGTTCTTAAACGGAAAAGGTCACAAATACCCTTATACTATGCGAAAAGGATCATTTGTACCCTTTATTATATTTAGGTTCATTATTGCCTTTGATGTTACAAAAATAGTGCAAAGATACCCCTCCTCCATTAGGACACTCCCACGTGAAAAACATCATTTTACGTAGCCTGATATTTTACTGTAGTTGATGTCATGTGGCATACCACCTCATATCTGCAACCCCTTTTTATCCCCTCTCCCGTTACTTCTAGCCTTCTTCTAAACTATTACATTCTTCTTGAATTTCATCCAATCATTATATTCACTGCGAAAACTCTCAATTAGCACATCTCCTCTCTGTAATTGTAAAAACTCAACACCATTACCATATCAAAATTAACTGATTTTGATATTTTTCTTTTTTGGTAATTAACTGAACTTTTTATTAATTACCACTTGTAAACATTATAAAGCCATAGTCAAGCATACTCAGCTTGCTATCCGTAGGAAATACAATAAAAGGAAAACCTAATCTAACTATTTCATAAGCTACTACTTAGAATTTAAACTTGTCTAATAAGCTACGGGTTCTAAGTGAAGCTCGAACACAGCAGCTATATGCAGTCTCCTTTGCATTTTGACCACATCCTTTCCTCTTCTTCTCAAATACTCTCTGATTTCTCTTCATCCAGATTGCATAGATACTTTGACATTTTGACTAAATAGTAGAGTCATTTTAAAGATTTCAAACGAACATATTTTTGAAAACCAACTAAAAGGTAGAAACTGATGACTTCAGATGAAAGGTGGTTCATGACAGATAACTCTTAATCGGAAAGCATCTGATATTTTATATTCTGTATTTGTATAAATAAACACAAATCATTCTCTTTTAACAATTACCAATAATTTCAACCTCCAAAATTTTAGGAACAACAAAGTCAGTTGATTTTTCAAGTTTCATCAACTGTCGATGCAAAGATTTATCCCTGGAAGGACACTGCTGGAGAATCATTCCATGTTCAATCATTAACCCAACTCCTCAATTACACTTCTGCTTCTTCAATAAGATGACATTCCATTTTTACAAGAAGTCCATAAGTATCAGTTACTACAGAATCAAGATTCTAATATATATTTTGATAAAATATATCAGGTACTATAAAATAAAAATTCTTTTAATTCGGTTTAAATCTGATTCATTAATTATTATTTTTTGTAGTAATCTTGCACATTTGTTTGTTGTCTTTGTGACAAGTTGAATTTGGTGGAAGGGAAGATGCAATACTTGTTTGACGAGAATGTGTGGAGATATCTCTATGCATTTGGATGAGGGGGTTGCAGGTGGCGAGGATATCATTATTTTATTCTATTTTAGTTTTTTAACACATCTTTATATGTTTAACTTAATTTTAGTAAATTGAGTAATATGATTTAATCTAAATATCAAATCCGAGCAAATTATTTTTACTTGCTTGATTATGCGTTTATTAATTAAGATTTCCTGATGAATTTTGAGATGGCTTGTGACTGCAGTTTATTTTTCAGTAAAATTAACTATTTTACTAGAAAAAATTCATCCCAGTTGTTTTTATTTTCCTAAGTGGACTCTTTACCAAAGTTTGTACTAGTAAAATTCAATTTTTTTAGTTTATCTTGGTTTTATTAGTCTCCTGGTGGAGTTGTGTAATGATCCGACCGGTCATTTTGGGCAATTGCATTCCGTTCAACTGTTTGAAGTCTCGAGTAGCTTCATATAATGTATTATGACTTTGTGTGAATCGTCGGTTTTAATTTTTAAGTGATCGAAATTTATTTGGAAGAATGATCCGCAACTAGAAAACTTTAAGTTAGAAGAGTTGACCAAGTTTGGCTTTTGTATATTTGACCCCGGAAGCAATGGTCTGGAGCGCAGAAGCGAGGGTGAGCGCAGAACGGAGTGTGGTGTTGCACCTTCAAGTGCGCAGAAGCAGGACATGATCCGCAGGTGCGGAATGGCGGGCTTTCAGTGGTTTCCGTAGAAGCGGGTGAGTTGTCGTAGAACGCAGAAGTGGCCTTTTTGTTCGCAGATGCGAAAATACCTAGGAAGATTTATTGAATTCGAGGTTTTGGTTCTTGTACCACAATTTGGAATATGGAGCTCGGTTTTGGGTGATTTTGGAAAAGATTTCCACCACATGGATTGGGGTAAGTATTTTTTGACTTGATTTTGATTATATTTCATGAATCTATCTTCAATTTTGGCATTTGGATTATGGATTTTAAAGAAAAATTGGGGGTTTTTGTCTAGACTTTCTTAAAGTGAAAATTTGAATTTTGAACAACAATTCGGAGTCGGATTTGAGTAAAATTAGTATGGTCAGACTCGTAATTGAATGGGTTGTCGGAATTGTGACTATTGTCGGGTTCCGAAGTGCGGGCCCGGGTTTGACTTTTTAGATGACTTTGAGTGTTTGATTAAAAATTCGAGCTTTATTGATACAATCCAAGATAAACAAAACAACGGAATACGAAATTAACAATAATTAAAGTAAAACTAATGATATGTTTGATTAAGATAATCAAAAGTAGTCTGAAAAATAAAATTTAGAAGAAAATCTAGAACCCTAAGTGAACGTCTCAAGCAACAATTGAAAACTATCTGATCGCCTCCCAAGAACGACAAATTAGAACCCTAGATATAAAGAAAAGAAAAGAAGATTACCCTCAAGAACCCAACTCATGAAAACAGGTAATCCAATTATCGAACTCGAAACAAGAGGTTCCAAATATCTCTCGAGAGTTTTCTTATGTCAAAATATGCTAAGTCCCAATGAATACCCAATGGATAAAATAGGAAAAATTTCAAAGTTAATTTTTCAAAAAAACACGTCAAGCCAAACCGTAGCCCCAACCGAAACCCCAACTGTAACGCACAGCTGAACCGTATTGAATTCCATAAGCTTATTTTCTTCAGCTCTTCTAGCCCCTCTGAACCGTAGCCAACGGTTGGTGAAACCGTGTCACGCGGTTTGGCTTGGGGTCTTGATTATTCAATTCTCAAGACTCCAAACAGGGTATGTTTTGTGTCACGACCCAATTTCTCTTATAGGCCATAATGGCGCCCAACGTTACAGCTAGGCAAGCCAATCGTGAACTAACCGTGTAATTATTTCTTTTAACCATTTAGAAATAGTTAATTCTTAATTATTAAATAAATAAGATGCAAAAATTTAGTAAAATGTGAGATAACCAATTTTAAGAGCAATTAAAAAGAAGTAAATAACCAAAAATCATCAAGTGTCTACTAGCATGATCACCAAGATCAGGTGTCACAAGTGTATGAGCTACTAGTAGAATATACAAAAATACTACACTACTGTCTGAAGTGAAATAGACAGAAAGTAAAAGCAAAAGGAAGACTTCGGGTATTGCAGAACGGGCTCGGAAGGCAGCTCACCACAAAGTCTCGTGAAAATCAAGGATGTGCGCCGGACTGATAACCAGATGCACCTGCCTCAGATGCTGCACGATTAGTGCAGAAGTATAGCGTGAGTACATAAACAACATATACCCAGTAAGCATCTAGTCTAACCTCGAAGAAGTAGCGACGAGAGGCCGACTTCGACACTTACTATGGGCTAATAATAAAATACCGAAATTATAATTAAGTATGGGCTATATAAATACAGCTGAATACTCAATAACAAGAAACAAATAAACAATTCTTTCGCTAATAGTAAATCCCAAATAAATTTTCATCATCTAACAGATTAATCTCTCAAGCCAATAAAACAATATCAATTATAATTGGGCTCTGAGAATTATTACGCACAAATTATGCCGATGGCCCGATCCAACATACAAATATGTATAAACTGTGCATTGGGTCGAATGACACGAGCCATAGATGCATCTATTCTACTGCCGAGGCGTTCGGCCCGCTCCACAGGAAGAGAACATCTGTAGACAACCGATTCAAAGATTATTAAGAGGCTAAAATTCAAGAAACAGCAATTCTCGTTAACGATCCAGTGAACCGGTCCAAAGCTCAAGTAAATGAAATTCGACCTTTTTCAATTCCTTTATCAAGTCCCAATATGATTTAAGCACTTAAATTAATAAGTAGGGTGCAAACATCGCTAGTATAACATGATTTGGGTCCTAAACTACTCGGACATAAGCATATTTAGTAGCTATGTACGGACTCTCGTCACCTCGTGTGTACATAGCCCCCACAAATAGAAACACATTTTAGTTCAATTCACCTATGGGGTTAGTTCCCCCTCACAAGGTTAGAAAAGAGACTTACTTCGTTTCAAAACTTACTTTCCGGTCCACAAATGTGCTTTAAACCCTCAATTCGGTGCCAAACGACTCGTAACTAGTCAAAGGTTATATAAAATCATCAATACATGTTCAAAAGTTCATATCCTAACTATTAAAGTGATTACCAAACCCCAATTGAAGAATTCCTAAAATTCACCCCCGGGCCCACGTGCCCGGATTCCGGAAATTTTCAAAGAAAGTTGTTACCCATAACTTCGTGAACTCAAATATATGATTTTCACTAAATTCCATAACCATTTTCGTGGTTAAATCCCATTTTTATCAAAAATCTAGGTTTTTCATCTAAATCCATGATTTCACAAATTTTACATGGTAAATTTACCCATAATCTAAGTATTTAACTCACATTATCTAAAAATTACTTACCTTAAAGTGTTAGGTGAAAAACCCTCTCTAAGAGCTCCAAAAATCGCCCAAGGAATGAAATAAATGAGCTCAAAATGCCCTAGTCCTGAATTAAATGAGGTTCTGCCTCCAGTGGTTTTCGCACCTGCGGTGCCTCTGCCGCATTTTGCGGACGGGATTTCCACTTCTGCGGCGGGTGAGCCGCTCCTGCGGCATAAGCCGCTTCTGCGTCCTCCCCAACCGCACCTGCGCGTTCGCAGGTGCACACGAAAACCCATATCTGTGGTCCAGGGCCAACATTCCCAGAGCCGCTTTTGCGACCCAACCCACGCACCTGCGGGCAGGCCCAAAGCTCGCAGGTGCAGGCAAACCAGAACTAGTGCACTAGCAGCCCTCTTGAGTTTAACTTAATTCGCATAGTCCGAATGGCCTCCGGGGCCCCCGAGGCCCCGTCCGAACGTGCCAACAAGCTTGAAATCATAAAATGGACTCACTCGCACCCTCGGAACGCATAGAACAACAACGAAACTAAGAATCATACCCAAACCAAATTGAATCAACTTATGAACTTCAAGTTCTTTTCACTTACTCCGAACACGCCAAAACATACTTAGACTATTCGGAAAGACACCAAATTTTGCGTGCAAGTCTTAAATCATCATACATAACTATTCACGGTCTCGAATTCCAATTGGACCTCGATGACATCAAAAGCTACTCTAAACCAAATTTAAAGAACTTTAAAACCTTCAAAGAGCCAACTTTCACTATTAGGCGCCGAAACGATCCCGGTTCATCCAATACTCGATCCGAACATACGCTCAAGTCCGAAATCATCATACGAACCTATTGGAACCATCAAATCCCGATTCCGAGGTCCTTTACTCAAAATGTTGACCGATGTAAAACTTAGCCTTTTAAAGCTAAACTAAGGAACCAAGTGTTCCGATTTCAACCCGAACCCTTCCAGATCCCGAACTAACCATTCCCGCAAGTCATAAAAACAGTAAAAGCACATATGGGGAGTCTTATTTAGGGGAACGGGGTTCTAAAAAGCAAAACGACCAGTCGGGTTGTTACATTCTCCACCACTTAAACAAACGTTCGTCCTCAAACGAGTCTTTAATCATACCCGGAGTGCTGAATAAGTGTGGATATCTGCTCCGCATGTCCTCCTCGGACTCCCAAGTCGCCTCCACGACTGGTTGGCCCCTCCATTGAACCTTTACCGCGTAAATCCTCTTGGACCTCAACTGACGAACCTGCCTATCAACAATGGCAACTGGCTCCTCCTCATAACCAGGCTCTCGTCTCACTGGATCGCGTTGAAGTCTAACACATGTGACCTGTCGGTATGATACCTCCGGAGCATAGACACGTGGAAAACCGGATGAACTCCCGATATACTGGAGGCAAAGCAAGCTCATAAGAAACCTTCCTAACTTGTCTCAACACCTCAAATGGGCCTATAAACCTTGGGTCCAACTTGCCCTTCTTCCTGAACCTCATGATCCCCTTCATCGGCGAGACTTTCAAGAGAACCTTCTCGCCCACCATAAATTATAAATAACGCGCCTTCTAATCCGCGTAACTCTTCTGTCTGGACTGTTCTGTGCGAAGTCGCTCTTGAATCAACTTTACCTTTTCCAAGGCATCCTTCACCAAATAAGTACCATATAACTTAGCCTCGCCAGGCTCAAACCATCCGATGGGGAAACGCCATCATCGCCAACCATATAAAGCCTCAAATTGAGCCATCTCGATGCTGGAATGATAACTGTTGTTGTAAGCAAACTCGGCCAAAGGCAAGAATCGATCACACTACCCTCCGAAGTTAATCACACACGCTTTGAGCATGTCCTCCAAGATTTAAACCGTCCGCTCTGACTGCCCGTCAGTCTGTGGATAAAATGTTGTGCTGAGCTTTACCCGGGTCCCCAACTCACTCAGTACTGCTCTCCAGAAATGCAAAGTAAATTGAGGGCCTCTATCTGATATGATAGAAACAGGCATACTATGCAACCGAACTACCTCCTGAATATAAATCTGGGCCAATCTCTCTGAAGTATACGTAGTCACAACGGGAGTGAAGTGTGCCGACTTGGTCAACCTGTCGACAATGACCCAAACTGCATCAAACTTCCGCAAGGTCCGCGGCAACCCAACCACGAAGTCCATAGTAATGCGCTCACACTTCCATTCAGGTATAGTCATCTACTGGAGTAGGCCACCTGGCCTCTGGTGCTCATACTTAACCTGCTGGCAATTTAGACATCTCGCAACATACTCAACTATGTCCTTCTTCATCTGCTGCCACCAATAATGCTACCTCAGATTGCTATACATCTTCATAGCACCTGAATAAATAGAATACCGAGAGCTGTGTGCTCCTCTAGAATCCTCTCCCTTAAGCCATCGACATTAGGAAAGCATAGATGACCTTGGAGTCGCAAACACCATCCTCGCCGATAATAACCTCCTTGGCACTACCCTGTAGTATTGTCTCTCTAAGAACCAACAAGTGCGGATCACCAAACTGTCGAGCCCTGATCTGCTCCAATAGTGAAGACTGGGCAACGACGCATGCAAGAACTCGGCTGGGCTCTGAAATATCCAACCTCACAAGTCTGTTACATACAGAGAGTCTTATTTAGGGGAACATGATTCTAAAAAGCAAAATGACCGGTCGGGTCATTACATTTTGCATGAATCTTCCAAGTGACTCTCCAAACATCTTCTAGTCAATTATTGAAGATCATGCAACTCCCTAACGTGCATCCCTCGGGCATTCTTGGACTTGGAGCGAGTCAATGGTCCAACAAATAATTCGGGGTCATTAATCGGAAAAAATTATGAAATTTCAGATTTACTCCACTATTGTTGTGCACTTCATATTTGTTATGAATTATTGTAACTACTTCTCCGTGGTTAGGCTGGATACTTACTGGGTACGCGTTGATTTACGTACTCATGCTGCACTTCTACACTAAATGTGCAGGATCTGACAGGTCACTTGGTGATCATCTTTGCGTAGGCGCACCTGCTGGAGAGATTTTATGTGAGCTACAAGTCCAGGTTACGCACCTCAGTCCACTGAGTCTCCATTGTATCATTCTTTTTACCCTGTCTTATTACCTCTGGGACATATGTGTATTATTATTGTACTCTTTAGAAAAATACTCATGCACTTGTAACACCGAATTTTGGGAGTTCTTGTTGGTGGTTGTTATCATAGATCACGTAATTATCACCACTTACTCTGTAAATTTTATTTTATACTATTAAGTTATTGGGAATTAGAAATTCCAAGGTAATAAAATGTATGAATAAATTGATAAATCAACGTTAGCTTTCTTGACGGTTTCGTTTTGTCCGGATTATCTAGGATCATATCATTCTCCCTCTGTTAAGAAAAAGATTCGTCCTCGAATCTTGGCCTACAACATAGAAGAACCACAATAAGATGTAGGACTTACATGATTAACAACACTTATTTGGTACAAGCAATATAAGATATTGTCCATGCGTCCACTTGACTCAGTTACACCTACGAAGTATAAATACTCTCCTAGAAAGCATATGGACATCATCGTCCCAATAAAATTTATGCAAACCCAGATACATAGGATTAAAATCTCTGTTAGATGCATTATACATACGATGTATACTAGATGAAGCTAATGCATTAAAGAGATAATTACATAAATTCCTCTTCCTAATGATAAATCTCTAGGTCCTAAATAAATATCATGCCAATCCTCAAAAGGATCTAACTCTAGTTTCAACGTAGATCTCTTAGCATAAACTAAAGAGAATGGCTCATCAAAATTAGAAACTAAACAGGAAAAGATATAAACACAGGAAGCAATGTCAAATGGTTTACTTCTCTTTTCATCTTTGCAGTCTTCAGTCGTGACATTGTCCTCTAAACTTGAGCCACTACATTCTTCTTTCAACTCAATACCCGTGGTATCTAAGTAACCAAAATCTCCATGGGCCTTATTTTCCTTATTGGTAACCTGTTGTTTTTATTTCCTCATCCCATAAGGGCTTAGAGTAATACGCCTTAACTTGACCCCTCGCATTCTCATCGTTGTCCTTTTCCTCATAATCCTTTTCAGATTCCTGTATAAAAGGAGAAATAATACTAAAACAAGAAATAGTTAATGGATTAGTACATGAAGAAGATTCACACTCCCTCCAGCTCTCTTTGCATTTCTCATTCAACTTTTCTTGTTCCATGCTCTCATCAATTGCAGCATATTATTCTCATGATAAGAAGAATCAACAAGTTTAAACTCAATCATTAAGGAAGTTCTTTCAACAACACAATTGTTACTATGAAGTTGAAACAAATAGTCAACAAGGCCATGGCCGTTAGTATTTTGAGTGGTGTCTCCACTTAAAGCATCAATCCCCTCAGAATAACGTGCACATTTAACTTGCCTTCCTTTTTCAAATAGATTATTCACAAGGTCACCCCACATTAAACCATCGATTTCAGACTCATAGGGGTGATTGTTATCCCGACTATTGAGATCAACTAGTGAATCATCACAACAAACTTCATGATTTGCAACAAAAGATTCACTAGGCTCACAAGAATCACAGCTAACACAAGCATTTGTACGAGAATTAGTTTCTCTCAAAGAAAAGGAGTTATGATTAGTCATAATACCTAGAGTTATTCCCAGAAGTTCTTCTTTATCATTGTTTCTTACGCTTAAGAATGGATCATTATGCTTTAATGTTGTATCCTCTGGATTTTTCTGACCACTTGAAATAGTGGCTTCTTGCATGGTTTCCTCTAATTTGCAAAAGATATACTTGAAGTCCTGCACATTAGAGAAATATACATTAGACAAAGAAGATGTTAACAAATCAGAATGAAGACAAGAAGTATTCTCACTCAAATTTTCTTTCGCAACACTCTCTTCTCTAATTTAACTCGATTTCTTTTTTGGACATATTTCTCATATTACTCCTCTCAACCTCTCCTTTTACCTCTATTAAATTGTGAATTGTCACTCGCTTAATCCTCTCTTTCTTTTGTCTCGCTTGCTCACCTTTGTTTGTTGCAGATGGGGTTAAACATGAAGAAGAGTTTTTCTGTTAGAAGCTCTCATTTTGAAGGCTTCCATGCTTTGATGTTCTTGGGTAATCAAAAGAAATAGATTTTCCCCTCCTGGAAGTCTCGTTCTTCTTGTGTCCCATATTTTTTTTAAACTCAAAGATGTAGACTTGCTTCTCAAATGAAACTTCATTGTGTTCCAAGTCTCAGTGGATGGACAGAAAGTTCCTTTAAAGGTAGTTTCACAATTGTGCAACCACAAAGCAGCATTCCTATGAAGTGCTTTAGTAGCCAGCTCCAATCTTTTACTTTCCCAACATGGATGAGATGCAAAGACATCGTCCACCTTGCGCTACCAATTAAGGTATGCATTCGGACCATGAATTCCTTCAAAGAATGGTATCGATATCTTATAGTTTCCAAGGATCAAACTTACCTCACTACCTTTGTAAATTATTTTTTCATGTTTTTCTTTCATGTTCCATGATTCAACTCCATATCTTCCATGACTAGCATGATGGTTATCATACTTGTTAGTAACATACTCGTACGAATCATAACCATATGAATCATAATAAGGAACATACCCCGTTTCGTCATCACTTGAGTCTTCACCCGAATCATGACAAGGAATACATCCATCGTTCTCCCCACAAGAATTACATGAATTGCTTCCTCCATCATCTTCGTCATAGGAATCCCAACATTCGTCATTACTATATTCAACCATTCTTTCACCCCAGTCGCTTGAATCTGTAGAAGACATGCTTATAGGAAAAATAATTGATTAGTAATAAGAGGATCCCCTAATAGCACACCTCTTGTAGTTTGATTCAAACAAGCCCACTCAACCTCTTGTGTTTTATCTCAAATTTATGAGTTTTTACTTTTCACTCGTGTACAATTTCTGCCTCACTCCTTGGAAATCCTCAAAGTTCGAGCTCAACTCACAAATCACCTATCCAAGAATGAGTTTTCTTGAAAGTAATTTAAGAGTGGAGTTTATGTAATTAAGAACGAACTTTTAAAATCTAAGGACGGGAACCAAGAAATTTCTACGAAAATAACGAGAAATTAAAAGCATGAAGGACCTTAGCAAAATGTCGTTCGCTTTTTTTACCCTTTAAAAATAAACTTCAATTATTTTCCTATTTTAAAATCAAGTAACTTTTTTTAATTATTTTTTCCTTATTTGAATTATGTACGGATTCCTAATATTTTGAACTTTAAATGCCATTAATATTTGAAACCTATATTAAATTCTTAGTTTATTTGAATTATGTGACATAATTATTACTCTTATTATGTTATTTTTTATAAATTTTAGGACCTTAATTTTAGAAAACACCCTCTTGGCTGGCATCAATTTTCCTTTTTCATTTTTCTCCGTCTCCTCAATCTAGATTCTAGAGGTGTAATGTTCACAAAATCATTGTTTGTTGTACTTCTGTTTCTTATTTCTTTTCACTATTATATTAGACGTAAATTGATTACACATTCATTAAAGAAGTATGCACTGTTAAGTAGTTCTACAAAAAATAAATGAATCAGCATGTTGCTTTATCATCTTTTTCCATTATTTTGGATTTTCATTTAATATATTGGCAAGACTGCAAGAGTATATCTCCTACAAACTATAGATAGATTTTTTGCATTAGTTTCTATTATCACAAGAGTGAACTTTAGTTTGATATAAACATCTTCAGAAACAAATTTTTAGACTTTAAGACACACAAAAATTAAATAGTTAATGTCACCCAAACAATCATTAGAAACTAATGCGATCGAAATTTATGTATAATTATATAGAATACTGAAGTCATGTCTATAATTTCTCAAAATTATAAGATACTCATAAGCTTA
Organism: Nicotiana obtusifolia; assembly: GCA_002018475.1. Lineage (NCBI taxonomy): Eukaryota > Viridiplantae > Streptophyta > Magnoliopsida > Solanales > Solanaceae > Nicotiana > Nicotiana obtusifolia. Next base: position 212,528 of record MCJB01046456.1, read on the forward strand.
CTATCATGTTTTATTACAGTATTGGAATCACGTCAAAATTCTCTCAACACTATGCATTTTGCTAAGACATTCAATTACTTCTTCTAAATATTTTTCATTATAAAATATTGTTTTCATAATACTTATAATTTCTGATTACTTAAATTTTTTCATAAACAGATGTTCCAAGTAATTAAATGAAAATTCAATAGTTTGACTTTTCCATATGAAATTGGCTGAAAACTAAAGGAGATAGCATTTCTACTTTGACTTAATTACTCAATTTAAATTCCCATATTCTTAATTAGTCAATGTAAATTCCCATATTCGTAAACTTTTCACATTGAAACTTTAAAATAAATTACTTTGGAACTATGTATATAACCTATAAAAAAAATTATATTATATTTCAAATAATATTTTTTTCTCTTCATCAAATTCTTATATTATATTTTGAAACTATACTCAACAATTAAAAACTTGAATAATATTAACTTAAATTTATTTATTGAGATGATTGAGAATTTTTATGAGGCAGATATTTTTTATTATTGAGTAATTAGCTAAATATGACCAATAATTATCATTTTATTAGATTTATATCTTTGTTTACTTTTTTTTTTTACAGCTTTAACAAACTTTAATATAAAATGTACATAATTCTTTTAAAAATTTGTAATCATTGAGATGGGGTACACGTGCGAGGCGCGTGCCCTATGGCTAGTAACAAGAAAAGCACGAACAAATTGGCACGACAGAAATAGTCAGTTTTAAATATTAAGAACGATTTAATGCGAACTACTACTAGTTCGTCCTTAACAAGAATTCTCAATGAATCTTTCTTACCCAAAAGTAATCTTCCCCTCAACAATCAACAAGAAGACTTCCATAATTTTATTTTTTTTGAAACTCAAGAATAATTTTTTTTTTTTTGTAAGCAACTCGACTAGGATTTAGTCGAAAACAAGAACTGTATTTTTTTTTTATTAATTCGGATCTTGATTTCAAGACTGGGAACATGGGTTTGTTTGAACAAGACCCGAGCGCGTTGATACCAAGTACCAACTGATACAATCCGAGATAAATAAAACAGCAGAATATGAAAATAACAATAATTAAAGCAAAATTAATGATAGGTTTAATTAAAATAATCAAAAGTAGTCTAAATAATGAAATTTAGAAGAAAATCTAGAACCCTAAGTGAACGTCTCAAGCAACAATCGAAAAACTATCTGACCGCCTTCCAAGAACGACAAATTAGAACCCCAAATATAAGGAAAAGCGAAGAAGATTACCCTCAAGAACCCAAGTCTTGAAAACAGGTAATCCAAAGTCGAACTCGAACCAAGAGGTTCCAAATCTCTCGCAAGAGTTTTCTTATGTCAAAATATGCTAAGTCCTAATGAATACCCATAATAAAATAGGAAAAGTTTCAAAGTTAATTTTCTAAAAGAACTCGTCAGGGCAAACTGTAGCCTCAACCGTAACCCCAACCGTAATGCATAGTTGAACCGTGTCGAATTTCATAAGCTTATTTTCTTCAGCTCTTTAGGCCCCTCTGAACCGTAGCCAACGGTTGGTGAAACTGTGTCACACGGTTTGACTTGGGGTCTTGATTCTTCAATTCTCAAAACTCCAAACATGGTATGCTTTGCATGAATCTTCCAAGTGACTTTTCAAATATTTTCTAGTCAATTATTGAAGATCGTGCAGCTCCCCAACATGCACTCCTCGGGCTTATTGGAATTAGAGCGAGTCAATGGTCCACCAAATAGTTCAGGGTCATCTTCAATAGTTTTTGTTTTGCCCGGATTATCTAGGATCATATCATTTATCGATTGGGATTGTTTCCTTGGGCATTATTTGATATTTTAAGTTGCTTTTGGTTTGTTCGAGCCGTTCGGAGATTGATTTGCGCTCGGTATTGGATTTGACTTGTTCGACGTAAATAACATATCTAAACTTGGATTTGAGGATATTTAACCCTGGGAATTATATTATAAAAGATGTATTGGGGTAACACACGTGCTAGGTGACAGGCGCAGGTGCGTGTATCGAAGTATTCATGATACACGTAGTTCTTAGGCTATTATATGCCTTGTGTTGCTATCATGCTTCCTTTGATATTATTTTTTCTCCATTTATGTGACTACATGGATATTATTCATGCTAGAAATCATGCTTAGGCTACCTATTTAATTGTTTGATACATGATATGGCTATTTTCGCCATGTGAGCTATTTGCCATATCTGTCTCCCTGCATTTTTGATATGCTGTCTCACATGTTATTGGTGTCCTTATACGTGACACACGTTTGGACTGCATTTAAGGCATATTATGATATTCCGTATGATATAATTGTATCATGTTTTTGTGAGATGTTTGCATATTGAGACTTGAGCGGATTGATGACTGATGTGGGACATAGAGCCGTATTTATATTGATATTTGGATCATGTTGCACGCTGCAGTGATTATAATGATATTGAGGTGACGCATATGCCAAACTCCACACTAGGCTAAGTTGTACTTATTTGAGGCTACGCATGCGCCAAGCTCCACTATTGGGCTAAGTGATAATTATGATTGGTGCTTGGGTAGGATCTGCCCCTCCGGAGTTTGGCATGCCAGCACTGGGCGCAAGCATAATATTTAATATACGTGCTTTGATGATGGACAGTTATGACAGGCACCCTCACAATGTTAAGTGTGAGTATTTGATGAATCCATTGTACTATTGTTGGGATATTTGAGCCAGGCACCTGGAGTGTGCTAAGATTGTGTGTACTTGATGAGCTCATTGTGAAATTGATTACTTGACATGTAAGCATAGAGGTACATTTTTTCTCATGCTAGACGGTATTGTGACATTCATGATTTGGCATGTACATTTGACATGTAGGCAAAAGAGATGTATATTCCTCATGCTACATAATGTATAGTAATTAATGACTTGACATGTATATTGACATGTAGGTATAGAGACGTACTTTTCTCATGCTAATTGGTAAAATGAAATCCTTATCTGGTGTTGTGAAATGTGAAATTCAATTCTATTGATAAGCTCATGTATAGTTGATTTTCAGTTGAAATATTTGGACTTGACTGTTATACTTGGGAAGCATGTCTACTTTTTTCTGTAACTGTGAACGAGCTGAGCATAATATATTGGCTATTGGTGCTGGACTCTGGCCGTTTTTCCGAGCTCGTCACTGCTTTCAACCTAAGGTTAGGTTTGTTACTTATTGAGTACATGTGGTTGGTTTTACTCATACTACATTGCTGCACCTTGCGTGCAGATTTTGGAGCTGATGTTGTTGTGTATGGCGAGAATTGACATTTGAGGCTGTACCTGTGTTCCGGTTATAACTGTCTCTTATTCTTGGTAGCTTTAGATTTGTTAATTCATTTATGTATATTTTGAACAGATGGTGTATTTATGTGTACCAGCTTTATAAATTCTAAATCTTAGAAACTCATGACTTGTACTACCAATCCTGGGGACTTTGTATAGAAAGCTCAGTTATTTTATCTATTGATTCATGTTATCCTATTTGAATTGTGTTGTCTATCATTTGGGTTACCTAGCGGATTGGATTACATACCATCACAACTGGCTGGGTTTGGGTCGTAACAAGTTAAAATGAATTGGAATGTTTGAAAAGACTAGTCTTAGACAACGTGCGCATGTATCTCCTCTTTATGAGTGTAATTTTTTTTTAAAAAAAAATACATAAATATTATATTAAGATTTTGTATTTGTGTTAGTATAATATAAAAGCTAAAGAAAAAAGTATTTTAATTTGAAAATAATGATTGTCGCTCCTATTTAACTTATCTAAGATAAAGGAAGAGACTCTACTTCATAAAAGACCTCAATCATCTAAGTCAATATATCCAACTTAAAATTTATTCCAATATTATGATTTTATTATTTTAATTTCATGAGTTATCAAGCTCCCTTTTTAATTTCTCCAAGAATACATAATCCTCCAACGTTCAATAATTGTTGTTAAGTTCATTGTCGTTGAAAAATTTATCTTTTATTAAAAATTTCTTAAGTGCAAAATGTACGTTAGAAAGTCTTTTTTCGCCAAAAATAGCTGTTAAATGAGCGATGACTGGCTGTCGAAATTTTTTATGACCACTATTTTTTCAACATACTATTCATGCTGGTAAGTTGTTGAAATTCTGGGGTTTCTAACAAATATGACCGTTAGGATTCTGCATAATTTCAATTTTGCGTATTTTTAAATTAATATAAAAATAATTTAAACTAACTTCATCAATTAAAATAGAGAATTGAAGCGCTAGAGCATTACGCTATTGAAGAAATCTCATTCTCCGCACCAGTAGATCTGAGTCTTCGACTTTTATGAAGAAAAAGGAAGTGTCTTTTTCAGGTTGAAAAAAATCAAGAGAGACAAACATTGTTGATTAATTGGAGAAAGTTAATTATGCAAAAGCTCATATATATAGAGAGAGATAAAGAAGGCTTATCTCTAGGCGGGAATATGCATACAGAATATACATATAAAGTAGAAAAATCTACGAGGAAGTCTCATGAAGTAACCTCATATAGCGTATTGAATGAAGAAGAATAACATAGATAAAAGTGCTCAAAATTTTTATTATTATATTTTAGCAAATCAATTTGACCATATCTATTTAATGATTAGTTTAAATTAGCAGAGGCAAAATGGTTAAAAGAAAATAGTTATTCATTCATATAATCCATTAAAAAATGGATTGGTCAAATATGGATAAGAACCATATTATCCACTTAGAAAATAGTTAATCAATGAATAACTAATGAGTTTAACTTTTACATTTGTAAAGCTTCTAATTGAGGGTTCCTCAAGTTTCGGTGACTAGTAATTCTCTCAACAGTGATCATATTCAAAAAGTCATATTATCCGCCCGATTAACTCATGTTTTATCCATATTAAATATGAATCGAGCCCGATAATTTATCCGTTTTTATATTATCCGTTTCGACCCGCGCGGCTGTATCAGACCTACCCTGTTCGTTTGCCACCCAGTACCAATCTTTTTCCCTCTATCTATATAAAGAGTCCTAGACCTAAAAGGAACTGAAAATCCTCTCTTATTTTTTGGATACATTATTATGGTTTCTCGTATTGCCTTCAGTACTAATATTGAGTTAATAATGTATATACAATATAGAGAGTTGCCATTTTTCAGAACGAATGCACAAAAAAATAAAAAAAATAACAACTCATTCAAAATATACTGTAAGAGTTTTATCAACTTTGAGAAATAAATTTTCGTATATGATTAATTTGAAAAAATAATCGAATTGGATTCTTTTGCTTTTTGTTAATCTTACTTTAATTATTTGTTCTTAACATTAAAGAAATTAATTTATTTTTTGTTCAAATTCTTAGCATTACCTCATCCAAAGTTTTAAATATTTAACTGTAATTATAATTTTATTCAATAAAAATTTTATTTTCAAAAGGTAAAGTCCTACTTGGACAAGGCAGCTGAGCGGATGAAGAAGTTTGTGGATCGCAAGCAGCGTCTCACAAATTATAAAGTTGGAACATGATCATGGTGAAGTTTAACCTGAGATAGTTCAAGACATTATGGAGCATGCACCAAAATTTAATTCGCAAGTACGAAGGGCCATTTAAGATCTTTGCTAAGGTCGGCAAGTTCTCATACAAGCTTGACACGCCATCACATCTTAAGATCTATCATGTCTTTCATGCCAATATGCTTAAGCTGTACCCTGAAGATAAAGATGATCCGAGTAAGGGTCAATCAAATTGAGCGCCTATTACTATCATCGTCTCGCATGATCGGAAGATTGAGGCTACCATTGACTATTATGCCAAGTGAAAACAAGGGTAGAAAGCACCACTAGTCACATTTTAGTGAGTGCTGAAGTGTGTCTAATAAGTACAAGAAGTCGTTGATGTCAAAATGAAGAATAGTACCAACTTTAAAGGGGCCATATGAACGTGCACCAATCAAATTAACATAGAGATGGTTTGAACATCAATAATGCAATGTAGACTAAAACGCATATGCATATGAACTCAGCAGAATTTAGTGTTAACTCTAGCTATGATGCTGGAGTACAAAAGATCCCGTAAAATCGTAAACCTAAAATATTACAAAGAGAATAAAAGCTTTTGGTAGTTTTGAAGACTGTTTCTGGTGAAAACTGAAGTAGTTGGGTATATATTAGAGACATGATTAAATAACTAGTCAGCCTTGGAAACCCCCAATTAATAAGGCTCGAGAAGTCGCGTAAGACTTATATTTCATCCCGGATTCTTCCAAATATCATCACCAAATAATTATATATAAAATAATTATACCATTTAATATACTTAATAAATAAATAAATAATGTGTATCCACACTTTACTTAAACTTAGTTAAAAATATTATCATCAATTCTTATGATCATTATATAAAGGGAGAATTCTGCATAAGTACAGCTCATACACACACATTACAATAGTATCCTAGTTGTTACTTGGCAAATTTATAGCTCTAGGCCTAGATCCGAAAAACTCTAGCATTTTTTCATACAACCAGCATTTGCATGGCCAAATGCTGTTGCCCGAGGATCGTTCAACATTCCTATTGATGAGGAGAGCTTGTGTACTATTGTTTGGGTTTTGTTAATAAAAACAAAAGAGGTGTGAATGAAAAATGGCGGGAAAAGAAATGGAGGGAAATGAAAATTTGAATTATTTTACTTTACAAAGGAACTTTGTCCCTCATTGGATAGGAAGAGGAAAATTCTTGTGCTTATATATAGAAGTACTTCTTCAAACTCTTAAAGAGTTGAGAAGAGAGCAAGTCTCGTGTTGTCGTTGTCGTTGCCCGAATTCAAATTTGGTCAATTGATTTGATTGATAATTCCTTTTTCATCATTTAATATTTTTCCATTCAACAGAAATTTAAATAATTTCTGCGGAATAGACACCTTATCAACGAACAGGCACCTTTGCACCTGTTGGGACTCAACTTCGTTGGCTACAAATAGAGAGGCTTAGCCTCATTTTTCACCACCGAAATCTGAAAATCTATCCCCTCTATCTTCTGCATTCTGTATTGTTTTCAAAGCAAAAACATAAGCATTTTGTGTCATTTGCTCTGCCATTTGAGTTCGCCGAAGTTTCTATGATTTGAAGTGCCGCTATCACAGAATAGTTATTCTGTTCGATCCTGGGAGGAATTAATCCGAAACCTTGGGGAACTGTGAGGGGATTAAATTCCTTAAGGACACATAAGAAACTTGCGGGCTCAGAATTTTCTGTTTTTGTTATCTTAAACTAACGTCTTCTGATTTTTTGGTTTTGAATATAGACTGATAACAAGCTTAAGGAATTTAGTATTTATTTTTGTATTCATCTTACTTTTTGGTTTGAGATACTAAAAACGTAGTCATTTTGTACTCCCGTTTTGGAGATTAAAATCTTCGAATTTTCTACTCCAGTTTGATATTAAAGTCTTTGTGACTTTCTATTCAAACCGAGATTAAAATTCTTGTGATGTTCTACTCGATTGTTTGTATTTGGTTGGAAGATATAAAAACTTCACCGAGATACTAATTCTGTTTTTGTCAATTTCTTTTACAGAAAAATGACAACAAGTACAGAATAACAAAATGGTTTTGTTGGAACGACTACTGCTGCAATGTCTACGGCGTCTTCAAGTCGCACAACGCCTGCACCGGTGAAGGCACCGGCAGAAAAGCTCGGAAAATTTTCTGGCGTGGACCTCAAACGCTGGCAGCAGAAAATGTTCTTCTACTTGATCACACTCAGTCTGCAGCGCTTTATCAGCGATGACGTTCCAGTCTTGGGAGAAGAGACTCCAGCTAATGAGCGGTTTGTGGTCACGGAGGCATGGAAACATTCTGATTCCTGTGCAAAAATTATATATTGAGTTGTTTGGAACATGGCTGGTACAACGTTTACAGTGTCATGGAAACTTCGAAAGAGTTGTGGAACGCTCTTGAAAAGAAGTACAAGACGGAAGATGCTGGACTTAAGAAGTTTGTTGCCGCAAAGTTCTTAGACTTCAAAATGGTTGACAATAAGTCTGTCATAACTCATGTTCAAGAACTGCAAGTCATCGTTCATGATCTCCTTGCCGAAGGTATAAATCAAATCAATATTTTTATTAAAGATTATATATTTAATTCTAAATTTATGATTGTAGGTATGACCATAAATGAAGCGTTTCAAGTTGCGGCATTTATTGAAAAGTTGCCTTATATGTGGAAGGACTTTAAAAACTACTTGAAACATAAGTGCAAGGAGATGACGTTGGAAGACCTTATTATTCGCTTAAGGATTGAGAGGACAACAAGGCTGCAGAAAAGAAGTCTCGTGAAAATTCAACAATAATGGATGCAAATATTGTTGATGAAGCTTCGACGAGTAAAAAGAGAAAAAAGCCGTCTAGACCAAAGAATTACCCAAGCAAAAAGAAGTTCAAAGGTAATTGCCATAACTGTGGAAAGGTTGGACACAAGGTTGCTGAATGTTGTGTACCAAAGAAGGACAAGAAGAAAAGCCAAGCAAACATGTTTAAGAAGAATGATGAAATAGACGATTTATGTGTCATGCTTTCGGAATGCAACATAGTCCGAAAACCTAGAGAATGGTGGATTGATTCCGGGGCAACTCATCATGTTTGTGCAAACAAGGAGTTGTTTACTTCTTATGCTCCCGCTGGACCGACGAGACAAATTTTATGGCAAATTTCGCTACTGCAAAAATTGAAGGAACGGGCAAGACAGCTTTGAAGATGACTTCTGGCAAGATTGTGACTCTAAATGATGTCCTTCATGTTCCTGAAATACAGAAGAATTTAGTCTCGACATCAGGTTATAGTTAGTAAGAATGAAATGTATGTAGGAAAAGATTACCTTAGTGAGGGCCTTTTCAAACTCAATGTAATTGCCATTGATATGAAAAAAATTTCAGCTTCTTCTTACTTACTTGAGTCAAATAATTTATGGCATGAACGTTTGGGCCACGTCGACTTCAAAACTTTGCGAACGATGATTAATTTGGATATATTGCCTAAGTTTGAATGCAATAACTCGAAATGTCAAATATGTGTGAAATCAAAATATGTTAAGCATCCTTATAAGTCAGTCGAAAGGAATTCAAATCCTTTAGACTTAATTCACACATATATTTATGACATGAAGTCAATACCATATCGCGGTGGGAAAAAGTATTTTATAATTTTTATTGACGACAATACTAGATATTGCTATATTTACTTACTTACTAGTAAAGAAGAAGCAATTGATGCATTCAAGCACTACAAAAATAAAGCTAAAACGCAACTAAACAAAACGATCAAAATGATAAGAAGTGATAGGGGCAGCGAATATGAATCTCCTTTTGAAGAAATATGTTTGGAATATAGCATTATTCACCAAACAACTGCCCTTATTCACCGCAATCTAATGGAATTGCGGAAAGAAAGAATAGGACGTTAAAGGAGATGATGAATGCCTTGTTAATAAGTTCTGGTTTACCTCAGAACTTGTGGGAGAAGCTATTCATACAACTAAACCGAATACTCAATCGAGTTTCCTATAGCAAAATGTAATTCATTCCATATGAAAAATGGAAAGGAAAGAAATCCAATTGAAAATATTTTAAAGTGTAGGGATGTTTGGCTAAAGTGCAAGTCCCTAAACCCAAATGGGTAAAGATTGGACCAAAAATCATTGATTGCATTTTCATAAGATATGCAACAAATAGTAAGCATATTGTTTTCTGGTTCATAAATAAGAAATTTCCAACATTCATATTAATACGGTAATTGAATCGGATAATGCTGAATTCTTTGAGAATATTTATCCGTATAAAATGAAATGTGAGTCGTCTAGTGAAAAATCTAAGCGACCTCGGGGAGAAGCAAAGGAAAGTACTTTTAATAAGAAAAATTCAAGATGTAGTAAATGTCAAAGAACAACTACTTCCTTTGGACCAGATTTTCTGGCATTCTTGTTGGAAAATGAGCCTCAAACATTCAAAGAAGCAATCTCTTCCTCGGAAGCACAATATTCGAGAGGCAATCAATAGTGAAATAGAATCCATATTAAGTAATCATACTTGGGAACTGGTTGATTTTCCTCCAGGAAATAAACCTTTGGATTCTAAGTGGATTTTCAAAAGGAAAATGAAAGCTGATGGTACTATTGACAAATATAAGGCAAGATTAGTTGTCAAAGGGTTTAGACAACGAGAAGGTCTTGATTACTTTGACATGTATTCGCCGGTAACAAGAATTACATCTATCCAGGTTTTAATAGCATTAACCGCCGTGTATGACCTTCAAATCCATCAGATGGATGTGAAGATAGCCTTCTTAAATGGAGATTTGGAGGAAGAAATTTATATGGAACAACCTGAAGGGTTTGTATTTCTCAGAAAAGTACAGAAGGTCTGTTGACTTGTTAAGTCACTTTACGGACTAAAACAAGTACCAAAATAATGGCATACGAAATTTGACCAAACAATGTTGTCAAATGATTTCAAGACCAAACCTGAAGGGTTTGTATTTCTCAGAAAAGAACAGAAGGTCTGTTGACTTGTTAAGTCACTTTACGGACTAAAACAAGTACCAAAATAATGGCATACGAAATTTGACCAAACAATGATGTCAAATGATTTCAAGATCAATGAGTGTGACAAAATGTGTTGACATTAAGAATACTACAAATTAAATAGTCATTATTTGTTTATATGCGGATGATATGTTGATAATGAGTAACGACATTGCTAACATAAATGCTACTAAGCGCATGCTCACTAGTAGTTTGATATGAAAGACTTAGGAGTTGCCGATTTAATTTTGGGAATTAAGATACTTCAGACTCCTCAAGGTCTAGTTTTGTCTCAATCTCATTATATTAAAATGGTACTTAAAAAGTTTAAATATTTGGACTTTAAGTTGCAAGAACGCAATTGATTTAAACCATATTCTTGTAAAGAATAAAGGTCAAAGCAAGTCTCAATTGGAATATACTCGAGTTTTGGGAAGTTTGATGTAAATTATGAATTGTACACGACCTGATATAGCTTGTGCTATAAGTAATCTCAGTCGATAAACAAGTAATCCCGACCAAGCTCATTGGTTAGCAACGAAACGAGTTTTGGGATATTTGAAATATACCCAAGACCATGCATTGCATTACAATAATTATCCCGCAGTTATTGAGGGATATAGTGATGCAAATTGGATTATCAAATCAATAGAATCAAAATCCACAGGTGGATACGTTTTTACTATTGGTGGAGGAGTAGTATCTTGGAAGTCGTCCAAACAGACGTGTATCGCCCGCTCTACAATGGAGTCTGAGTTTATAGCTTTAGATAAGGTCGATGAAGAAGCTGAATGGCTCCGAAATTTCTTAGAAGATATTCCATTTTGGCCCAAACCTTTGGCACCTATATGCATACATTGCGACAGTGAAGCGGCAATAGAAAGGGCTAGGAGCATTATGTATAACGGAAAAATCTCGTCACATACGACGAAGGCATAATATCGTTAGGCAACTACTCTCTAGTGGAATTATCACAATTGACTATGTAAAGTCAAAAGATAATGTATCGGATCCGCTTGCAAAAGACCTACCTAGAGAGGCGGTTGAGAAGTCATCAAAGGGAATGAGACTATGGCCGAGGACAAGTCAATATGGTGGTAACTCTACTTAGAAGACCGGAGATCCCAAGATCTAGGTTCAAGGAGATCAAACAAAGTCATTAATGACGGTTCAACATTGTCAAATACAATTTTGGTCCATTCTCATGATGAAGACAATGTTCAGTACCAAGGATAAAGCGTTAAGGCTTTTTAATGATTTCTAAGTTTGATACGGGGTATATCAAATAGTGTATCTACGAGATTTACATTTAGGAATCACCTATTTAAGTGTGAAGTGTAAGCCGCTTCAAGGAGAATGTTGTAAGGCCAGGTCTCTAAGCACTTATGAAACCAGGCGGTGTTCATGGCTTAAACGAACACAACAGTGAGAACCAAAGACGGTTAAGGGTTGATTGTGTAACGTTTGGCTGTCTAGGTATACATCAAAGTTCGGCGGTTCAAAGATATCAAATCTACCAATTAATCGAGTATCTGACATATGTTTACTACGAAAAGTTCAAAAGGAAACCTACTTATCCAGATGTGATTAATCCTTACTTGCGAATCACACATTTTTTTTCATGCATATTTGTTTCGAATAGCCATTCCCCATTCATGTGGGGGATTGTTGGATTTTGTTAATAAAACAAAAGAGGTGTGAATGAAAAATGGTGGGAAAAGAAATGGAGAAAAATAAAATTTTGAATTAGTTTATTTACAAAGGAACTTTGTCCCTCATTGAATAGGAAGAGTAAAATTCTTGTGCTTATATATGGAAGCACTTCTTCTAGCTCTTAAAGAGTTGAGACGAGAGCAAGCCTCACGCCTTCTTCGACTTCGGCTTGATTCGGATTTGGTCAATTGATATGATTGATTGATAATTTTTTGGACCAAAGTTATTTTCCTTTTTCATCATTTAATATTTTCTTTTCTAATATTTTTTGGCGGAAAAATATGAATTTGGAAATTCGCGAAAGTATTTTCCAAATATGAATTCCTGTGCTTATATATAGAAGCACTTTTTCTAGTTCTTAAAGAGTTGAGAAGAGAGCAAGTCTCGCGCCGTCGTCGTTGTTGCTCGCTCAGCTCGGCTTCGGCTTCGGATTCGGATTCGAATTTCGAGTTCGGATTCGGATTCGGTTTCGGTCAATTAATATGACTGATTGATCATTTTTTGAACCAAATTTATATTCTTTTTTCATCATTTAATATTTTATTTTCTAAATTTTTTTTGCGAAAAAATATGAAATTGAAAATTCGCGGAATTACTTTCCAAGGGTCGAGTTTGCGACCAAACATTTCATTCAACAAAAATTTAAATAATTTTTGCGGAATAAACAGCCATACGTCAAGACAGCTAAAACCACCTAGAACAAAAATAAAGACAAAGGAAAAAAAAGGAGAAGGAGGAGGAAAAGGAGGAGAAGAAAAAAGAAAGTGAGAAATCCACCAAATACCTTCGGACAATGTATCAGCCTTTTTTATAACAGTGTAAATTATATATAGGATGTATTTATACACCTATATGCACTATTATACAATATTACACACTGTTGTACAATGGATCCAACTTCATGATTTCTTCTTCCCCTTGAGCCTCTTCTGAAACTTATTCAAATTTAGCTAAAATTTACTCCAAATCGCTTCAAATTGAAGTTCTGAGCTCCTTTTGATGTTTCAAATTGATTAGTTCCATTATAATTGAAATCGGTGAAATAACCACTCATTTCGATTCGTATGACAGTTCAGAAGTCCATGTGGTTCTTGCAAGCAACGTATCGTCCGTTCCCTCTCGAAACTCATAGGAAAACCTACTTGAAAGCTAAAAACTAACAATAACAAGGTGAAAACATAAAGCGAAAAGTTGTTACAATTTCGTCGCCGGCGACTGGTGAGTGGGGGTGGTTTTTTTGTGGAGCTTTTCGTTTAGGGGAAAAGGCTGTGGAGGAATTGAGTTTTTAATGCCGGGTTAAAGGATGAAAAAGAAACTCAAATTATATACAAAGTGGGCCAAACCATGTAAAAAAAATACAAAATATGGGCTAATTTGGTAGCATTGTTCTTTCAATTGTATTAGCTCTGTAGTTTTTTCTTATATAAACATATGCCAACGAGCTGAAGCCCCACATAGTTTATGTTAATTTCTTACAATTATATAGGAGTTCCACTAGAAATACATTAGTTTGCATCCAAAGATGTGAACGAAAGTATATTAACGCTTCACGGGAAGCGTCGAGTTAAGGGTTCTTTAATCAAGTATAGATAAATAATTACAATTCCAATATTATGTGATTTTAAGAAGTTTATCTAGCTCACATTTAGCTTTCTCCATCTTGTAATTGATTGAATTCCATCTAACCAATAACTTAGGACTAACTTATAACCCCACCCGACCCCAAACAAACAAAATGCATTAAAAGCACATAATTAAATGTTCTAAATATCCCGAGACATAGTTATTTGCATGCCAAAATATATTCTCTTTATTTTCATGGTAGGAAATTACATGGTTTTCTTTTGAGCTCGAAAAACCAGCACAACATAAATATGAAAAAATTATCTTGACAGAAACGTGAAAAAGCCGAACATCATAATTGTCCTATTTTTTAATATATTTTTTTAAATATAAGCCTTCAGTATATAGGCAGATTATTTGCACAGTGTGGCATTTTTGAAGCCACTCTTCAAAATAAATTTCACTTTCAGAAGTAACTTTTCTTTACAAATTTAGGCCAAAATTTAAATAGTGGTCTTAAAAAAGATCATCTGTGCATGCAAATGCCCCTATATGGGCCGTCTAGCCAGTCCAGGGAAGATCTTTCCTTTTAGGGAACTTCAGAATTAGAACAGAAATAGGATTAGTTCGGTTATGAACAGAAATAGGATTAGGAAACTTCTAATAAGAACAGGATTCGCAGGTCTCAAGCTATATGCATGTTTATCCGTAAAATCGTGCCGTCGGTTAATTTGGTTCTGAAATAATAAGATAATTGAAGAAATATACAATACTTAGTCTTGAGATGGAAACGAAATAGCAGAAACAGTAGTTCCGGGAGCAGGGCTTCCGGGCACAACAACAATTAATCAAAAAAGCAAGAAGGTAAAATTTTTATTAAGCTTTGGATAGAGCATAGTCTAAATTTGCCAGAAAATTCGTGTCCTTTACAATGAAAATTGAGCTCACTATTTATAGCTACGTCTAGGGAAGGAGGTCCGAGGATCGTGCCCCTCTTTAATGTCAATTATGAGAGCCATCGATGAAGATGTAACTGTGAGCATAAATGCCAAATTCCTTGTAACGGACAATCGTATTTAAAGCCAAGGAATATTCTCTAAATGTTACTGGGCGAAGAGTATTATTACATCCTTATGAACGTTATTCTTCCCGGGACTGACGGAACAGTTGCCTTCGGTCTTGGACACCCCCCCGTCTTAGGTTCCACGTGTCCCTCTTTTAAACGGCCACATGGCATAGCATATTTTATCCTATACAGATAGTCCCCCTGTTTTTTGGTGACATAACTTTATGTCACCGGGAAGTTGGTAGAAATACTCTTTTGGCGGGAATTACTATAACTCCCTCTGAAGGCTTCTGATGGTTGATTAGACGTACGTCTCTCCGTATTTAATGCCCCGAACACGCGTCATCTCATGATTCAGCATAATTTTTCCTGATTATTGAGGTAATCATGGCCATGAATTTAGCCGCCAAAACTTTTACTTATACGCATTAACCTTCTCTCCTTATACTCCATAATTTTCCAAGCTTTCCTTATTCGACTTGCATCCTGCTCTTAAATTTTTCTCTAATTCTCTTCAAGGAAAAAACTTTTTCCTTCTTCCATACAATGGTTTCTTCCTCAAAGAATACCTGGTCTTCAAAGAACAAGAACAAGGCCAAGGACTCTGCTCCTCCAACAGTGGGCTCCATCATTCCTAGAAGTCTTGTTACCACATAAGACTTCGAAGAGAAATTTCCTTCTGCTAGCCCTCGTACATGGGCCGTTAGTAGGTAGCCTTTTTTCATCCGTCCTTCCAGCATTTCTGTTGTGAAGGAAGACTGCCGCTGCCATGATTTGGATATTGTTACTCCTGACCTATCGGAGTGAGTGACCCTACACAATGAGGGTTTTACATATTTTTACACGTATCCCTTTACTTTGGGTGCGTTTTCTTTGAGTAGAGAGCTTGACTCCGTTATTGCGGAATTTTGCCTCTACTATCAGGTGTGCTTGGCACAAGTAAGTCCTTCTGTGTGGAGGACGATCGCTTGCCTTCGGCGTTTGTACAAGGAGACGGGAGAAGAGCTAACCTTAGCTCATGTGATGAATCTCTATTCTCCCAAGATCTTCCTCAGGGGAATGACAAACTTCTGCAAGCACGACCACCATGCTCTGTTGTCTAGCATGGATGATAACTACGACCGTAGATGGATGGAGCGGTTCGTTTCAGTTGCCACCAATGATATCATTCCGGTAACGGCTTCATCCTTTCCGACCGAATGGAACCGCACTCATAAGCTCTTTGTTTAATATTTCTTTTATTAAATATTCTTCTATACCAGTATTGATCCTCCATCCTTCGCATGTTTAAGCAACTCGATGGGTCCCACCGATTGTTGAAGGTTTGGACCGGTGGGTCCAGAAGATCTTGGATATCACGATGCCTGAAACCCACTCATGGAAAGAACTGGCCCCTAAATACGGGTGGAAGGCCAAAAACCATGGTAACTCAAACTCACCTTGTTCTAGTTTTTTTATGTGAAGAATTTGATTGATCCCTTCTACCTTGAATATGAAATCAGGTCTTCCCATGGGTTTTGTGGCTGTCCCCGAGGAGGACGCCTTGGCTGATCCTGCTGATGCGGTGAGGCTGCTTCAAGAGGCGCTTACTCGAACAGGTATCTCGGGGCCTGCTTTGGGTAAAAGTGTTTCGTTACGGAGTCCCTAGCTGGAAGACAAACAACCAAAAATAAGACGCTCCTCCACGGCTGGGGAAAAGAATAAGAGGGTGAAGACTGTTGCCCCTGAGTCGTCTCCGGTAGTGGTAGTGACTAGCCCTCCTCCCCTGCTGGTCGTAGACACCATGATGATCGATGATGGTGAAGAAGCTAGTGATGAGGAAGCTTCTATACATAGAAGACGACGATCCTCATCATCTCAGTAGGATACTCGACCTATTGATACAGTTACACCAATCGAGGACGATGTCTTGGCCACGTTGGAGAGAGTTTGATTTGGTAGATAATGCCAACTCCCATTTTCGGACCCCAGCTGCTGTGCTCGATACTGCGGGGCTGAGTACTAAATCCCTGCGGCCTTTGGTTGGTGAGCATCCAACATCCAACACTGCATTTATCG
The DNA here is from genome assembly GCA_002018475.1 of Nicotiana obtusifolia. Lineage (NCBI taxonomy): Eukaryota > Viridiplantae > Streptophyta > Magnoliopsida > Solanales > Solanaceae > Nicotiana > Nicotiana obtusifolia. Next base: position 229,528 of record MCJB01046456.1, read on the forward strand.
CAGTTGCTTCTCATTCTTCAACCCTATCAACTTCATCTCCACCTTCGCCAACACCAACAACTGCTACATCATTTCCATCTGAATCTACTCTTCCACCAGCACTTGCTACATCATCTCCACCGGTCGCATTTGATCAGGTTGGAGATGTTCCTCTTCCCCAATTCTCAGTCCATGGGAATTTGGGGCAAAATTATGATGCCCCCTCCGGAGATCCGCAAGGGAGGAGGATACTCTTTCGGTCTCCACTGGATGCAACTTGCTATTCTGGCCGGTGGAGCTTGCTAATTACCTGAAGCCTTTGGCTTCAGAGAAGGATTGGGAAAAGATTCAGGTTCTCTCTCTCGAGTACTTGTTGAACAACGCCATGCACAACGCCGTAGCGGTATATAATTTACTTCTTTTGTTATTTCTCCTATTTTTGCCTAAACACATCATGCGTTTGGTTTTCTCACTTTGTTGTCTAACTTTCTTACTTTCGAGGGCCTTCAAAGGTTAATTAGGAAAAAGGAGGAACTTACCTCCGAGCGGGATCATCTTTTGGTTGAACAGGACCAAGCCATTATTCGCCTTTTGGAGTTGGAAACTAAAGCTGCTGAGGCTATTGTGTTGGAAACTCGTTTGCAGCAAACTGAGCAGGAAATGGGGACCCTTAGCAAAGTGATTGCCTCGTTGAGGGCCCTATTTGAAAAGGCCAAGGCCAAATGGGTCGAAGTCCACAATGCCATTCTTGCTGCATCCGATTGTGAGGCTGCCTCCGCTGAGAGATTGAACACTTTAGAGGCAACCTTGAATTCCAAGGCAGAAGAGCTTGCTGCTGCAGGGACGAAATATGCCCAGTTGGAGGAGAAGCATAAGAGGACCATTGAGCATAATAGAATTTTCAGCTCTACTGTCCGGGACCTTGATATTAGCCTCAAATCTGTTAGATCCTCCTGGGAAAGCCTTTCTGCCGAGGTAACCCGACTCAAAGAAGAACTTAAGCGTCAAGTGGCTTCCCTCATTGTTGAGAAAACTTACACTATGTATAGCATGGGGAGAAAAGACTTGGAAGAGGCCAAAGCTGGTATCATTGACTTTGATACTAAAATTGCTAAGGCCCGTGAGCTCGAGTTGGCTGCTAAAAGTGGTTTCCCGTCGGGGCCTGATGCTCCTGGTCTTTCTGGTTCAGGTTCCCAGTTCTCGGGAACTGAAGAAGAATCGGAGGATGATAATGATGAAGGCCAAACTAGTGAAGACCAAAATGTTGAGCCATCGGCAGATACATCTACTTCTCCCGAGGGCGCGGACACTTCTCTTCTTCCGGGTTCTGGAGATGCTGTAGTCTAGCTTTTCTTTTCTTTTTCCAATTCTTGTATATGTGCCGTTTTGGCATGTGATTGTAAATAAAAACGTCTTTTTGCTCAAGTATTGTTTGAGTCTTTCTTTCATTTGATTATTTATGCAAGTTTTAATCTTTGCATTCTCTTTTTTTTGCTTAAGAGCTTTGTGCAAGTTTTAATGTTTGTGTCTTATTATGTGTAGACTTAGGTGTATTTTTCCTGGAAGCATTTTGATTCCGGGTGTAAGTTTTTCCGAAATCAACTCTTTTATAAATATAGGATGAATTATGAGCTGCTTCTGAAATCTACAGAAACAGTTGAATTCCAGCATTTCTATCCATCAACAACTAGAAAAGTTTATAACTTTTCTAAGATTATAATTAAATGTATAATTCCTGCTGATGAATGGGGAATTAGTACTTTGAAAGAGAAGGATTATATCCATCCAGTATAGAAAACTTCTGTTAAATATAATTATTGGGATTATATCCAAAGTTTTTATAATACTTTTTATTATGAAAATCCTAATAGGAAACATTCTTGGTTTATAAAGCTTTGTGATAATATGTTTGGTCAAGAATTACCAAATTGGTTTTGTGAATGGTGGACCAAGTTTGGACCATCTATTGATATTTTACCATAAAATTATAAGAGTCAATGGGTAGAAGTATCTCCCAAACTTATTAGTTTGCAAAAAGATAATATTTTCTTTGAAGGAATAGCATTAATGTATTTCTTTATAGAATTTTCTATTCCATGGATTATGAAATGGGATATAGAAAGCAGTTATACCGATAAAGGATTTCCTTGTATTAATAGAATTTTTTATACAAAGTTTTGGAGCAGAATGCTTAGTATTAATAGAGAGACAGGGCAATTATATGGTCAGCAGACCCTTGATAATATCAGCAAAGCTCTTAAGAATTATAATTCTGGAAAAAAGGTCATTGAAGAGGAGATTAGTCCTCTAATTCATATCAGCAGAAAGATACAGATGAAAAAAGGAGCTGTATCTAAAGATGATCTTATGGCTGCTTACTTAGCAGAAGTAAGAAAAGATTTTGCGAAACAATATGATACAAAGATGCCAGATAATATGTCAGTGACATCAGTAAGTAAAAATACTGATGAAGATATTGGGGAAAATGAATCCCAAGAGGAGAATACGGAGCAGGTTAATATTGAAGATATAAAAGAATTTATAAAGAAAATAAAAGAAACAACAGTGGGAGAATCTTCCTCAGTACCAGTATTAAAAGACAAAGATAAAGAAAAGAAATGATTTGATTGAAGGCCCCATGACAGAATTATTGGGGTAATAAAACTAATCAGTTTTAATAAAGCAAAAGGCCCACCAAATAAAGTTGTCGGCCACAGAATCTACTTTTATAAAGTAGATTGTCGTTTTTGCTTTTTACTTTTATCTTGTCGGCCATATTTGTAATTATTTTGTTGGCCATTTTACTGTTATCTTTTTGACTTTTGTAACTGATCCATTATATAAGGATCGTTTCAGTTTCAGATGGAAGTAGGCTTTTCTTTAGGCTCTCTCTAGCTTTCTCTCTCTAAGCTCTTCTTCTCAGTTGTAAAAATCTTTTGTAAAGTTTCACATTAGTAAGAAAAACAACCACTTGGTTACAAAAGCAGCGGTCTCAGGTATTTTTAATTTTCTGTTTTTAAAATTTATTTTT
>MCJB01046456.1:235037-275475 GCA_002018475.1 Nicotiana obtusifolia
AGTAGTGTTTGAGCATCTTTGAACTCTTGGGTCTTGGCTTCCTTCTCTTGAACTTTCCATGTAGCATGTTGTAGACCTTCATTGCTTCTTTCCTTTATCTTTTAAAGTATACCCAAGCTCTTTATGGATGGACGAAGGCTTCTAAGCTTATGATAGCTACCTTGGGTGCTATCACTTGTATACACAGAGAACATGGAGTGCCACGTTAATCATAGGTCACGGTCTTTTGATTTTAGCCAGTAACAGGTCAGCGACAATTTGATGATTGTTTCTGTGATGATATTATTATAAGTTTTTAAAAGTTGAAGAACAAATGAAATGCAGTAATTAATCTACATTAAGTATATTGTTAAGTCATACAAATGATGGAAATCGTTACCTACTTCATTCTAATGTATTTTCAGGCTTATTTATTTCTTCCAGAGGGGATTGCTTCTGGGGTTGGGCATCTTCCAGAGGGGACTAGCTGCTAGTCTCAGTGTTTTACTTGTTGAACAACTATTTGATAAAATCAATTTGAGGTTGAGGAGTGATGCTAGAGAAGTATAAATAGACAAAGTAAAGTAAAGTAAAGATGCCACAAGAAATTTTATACTGGTTCAGATCATCCATGTGGTGCCTAATCCCGTTCCCTTGATCCATGGGGTTATAGTACTCCTCTTATTTTACTCACTTACAAGCAACGAATGGTTTTGACATGGTCACCAAGAAGGTGTGACTTTTGCTCAAGCACCAATGAACGATTACACGTTGGTTTTAAACTCGCCAACGAACTTCCTGATGGTTTTAATCTCGCCACGAACGGACGCTTAAAGATTCCACTCTCACATATCCTCCTTTCCAACTACAAAACTTCACACTTCTTCACCAGAATTATAACCTCGATAAGGTTATGGCGAACAGTCTGGATCAACTCTAAGATTTACAATCTTTACAGATTTACAAAGGAGTAGAAAGAGAGCTTTTTGTTTAAGATAGGCAAAAATATCTACAGAGCTTTTTCTTCTTTTTTTACATCCCGCCAGTTCTTAAACGTCCCTCTTTAGTTATTCGAGGACCTTGAATAATTTTCTTAGATGTCTTTTTGTCTTCCAACATTTTGAGCCTTCAAATGCAGCCTTGAATGCTTCCCTTTGCAATCCCAATGTTCCGTTGATGCAGAGCCTCTTAAAGAGGCTGTTATAACCCATATTTGTACGTGTTAGATTACACCGTAAGATAGTCTACCTAGGTTCGATAAGAGAATTACCTTTGAGACAATAAGAGTTTAGTCCTATTGGTCTTAAACGATGCAAAGGTGTATAAGGGTGGTTAACAAGTATTAGAGGATAAACGAGTTAAGGATGTTGTAACTCGCGTTTTTGAGAAAATCGAGAGGTGGTTAACATCACCAAGATGTCATGTTTTAAGGTATTTGGATGATATGATATCCGTTTCATAAGTCTTGAAGTCAAACGAGTTATGAAACAAAAGTCGACAAAAGTTGTCGCAACTTAGGTTCACAATTTTACTTAAACGTTAGTTCAAATGTTTCTGCAATTTTCTCCCAATATACAAGGAATTACGGGGTGATATACCTACCAAATTAAAGGTCTATGAGTCTAGTTTCCAATGCTTCAAACCGTTTGTCAATACGATCTCGGAGTATTGAGATAATTGTATTTCCGTAGAACTGTGCAGGCTGGTAGGTGACAAGTAGGTGCATCACCTACTTGCCAAAATTAAGGGCTAAAATTTAAAAGCCCCAAGTCGGTCAAGAGAGGGCTTTTAAAAGCTTCTAAATCCAGCTAATTCACTATTATTTCACAGCTTCAAAACCGAAAAGAACCCCTGCAACCCCTCCCTAAAATAATCCCACACAAACCCTAATCGATTTTCCCCTCTTTCAAGTTCTAGTTGGAGGTAAACCCTAGAGTTTGAGGAACCAAAGCAAGGGCTGAGTTATCTAACAAGCAAGGTGAGTTTAATGCTCTATTTTATACATGTTTTCTACTGTTAAGTCTTGGTAAGTCGTTCTATGTGTGTAAGAACTCACGGGACGGTGATCGGAAGCCGTGAGTTCAAGTTATTCACTTGCAGCGGATTGTTTTGTGGATTGTTTTGTGTTGCTGTAAGGCTGCGTGTTATACTACTGATTTGTGGAGTTTTGGATGAGGAAGGGTGTGGAGAAACACCATATATATTTAGGGTTGTGGCCTGATAGTTGTTCATAACATTTCCGGATCGTTTGACACGACTATAGTGGCCATTGTACGTATGAAGAGATTGGTTTGTGTGTGGACTGTTTTGGGAGGTTCAATATGATTCTTATTGATGTTGTTTGGCTGTTTGGTGGCTGTTTTGACTTGTGTGAAGTCATATATATAGGGGAGGTGCTGTCCGTTTTATCGCAAAATAGGTTACAGTCGATACATAATAGTTGTGACGCCTGAACGATAACGGTAGTATCATTTCTCTTATTGTAGACTAAGAAGTCGTGGAAGTTTCATAGCTTGAGATTGGAAAGTATTGCAAGGTATGTGAGACTATCCTTTTCCTTCTTTTGCACGACTCTGGCTGTACACAATGCAATGAACGAACCCCAAAGATACTCTACTCTTAGAAGGTAGCAGTACGTATATTGTTTCCCCTCTTATGGGAGGATTGATATGTTATTATTTCACCATGGTAGTATGACTCTTATGAGTCCAGCATGCATTATCTATTTTACTCTACCGAGCCGCGCTATAGTCGGCCGGGTATGGCACCTATTGTGCAACTATACATATGTATATGTTTTACTCTACTTAGCTGCGTTATAGTCGACAGCTATTTTACTCTACAAAGCCGCGCTATAGTCGGCCGGGTATGGCACCTATTGTGCAACCACTGATCAGTTGGGTATAATAATGAGGAGGCCCACAGAGGCATATGTATGAGATGATGATGAGGCCCACAGAGGCGTATATATGTATATGATGAATTTCAATGTAAATATATGTATATGCATATGCATGTCAGGCATGACATGGTTAGTCGCCCTCAGAGGCATTCAGATGGTACAGGTTGTATGTCTCTTACCCTGATGCTTATTATTGTTCTTGCATTATGTTTCCTGTCTTACATACTCAGTACATTATCCGTACTGACGTCCTTTATTTGTGGACGCTGCATGTCGTGCTGCAGGTCCGAGCGGGCAGATAGACTAAGCTCCCCCACCACAGTAGGCTACCCAGTTCAGCAGATATTGGCGAGATCCATCCTTCGGACTTGCCACAGTCTTGGTATGCATTCTGTTTTGGGCATGTCGGGGCCCTGTACCGACATAGGTTGCATTATGTACGTTTTTGTAGAGGCTCATAGACAATTGTCAATTTATGCATAGGCAAGTGATGGGTTGACTTATGTACAGCTGAATTGCTTTGTCGGCAAACGTATGTATTTTGTTTTATGGTTTTGCATTGCAGCCTTGTTGGCCATATTATGTATATAAGTATGTTCGTATCATGGCATGATGTCTCGGTTCATTATAATTATTATTCGAGATTATATGCATATGACAAGCCTTATAGATAATAAGGAAAGTTAGACGAAGGGTACGCCGGTGCCCGTTGAGTAGGGTCCGGTGCCAGTCGCGGCCCTCGGGCTTGGGTCGTGACAGAGAGAGGGATAACTTGTGATATCTTTGCATTATATTGTTAGTTGAGTTCACTAATTCTTCTTAGTAATCGAATGAGGCTAGTTGAATCATTGATTAAACCTAGTTAGGAGAATAATCGAAAGAGTTTTTCCTAAAGACCAATCCACTATGCATTCTTTCATATCTTCACGTGCTTAAATTAGTTCATCTTGTGAGGTTGAAACTTAATCGAGAGAGGAGCTTTTTCTGAACGATTTAACTGATAATTGAGTGAATTCGAGAGACTCACTTAAACATTAAAATTGAATTATCTAGAGTTAGATCCCAAACAATTATCTTACACCTATCCTATCAACCCCTATTTTCTCCGATTGATAACTTCCTTGCTTACCTTTGTTGCAATTGTCATTAGTCAATAGCTTTAGATTCTTAGTTAATTGTAGTTAGAAATCATAGAAATCTCCATTGTCGATCGTCTTGGATAGCAGTCAAGCTAGAAACTACAAGAATACTATTTAAATCCAATCGATGTGAATACAATATTATACTATACTATATTTGACTAGCGAGCATAATTTAAGTGTGTGTTTCGAGCTTGTCACCACCCTTTGGCCAACGGACAAGCTGAATCAACAAATAAAGTTATTATCAATAACTTAAAGAAGAGATTGGAAAAATCAAAAGACAAATGGACAGAAGTATTACCAGGGGTGCTATAGGCTTACAGAACAACCGCAAAAACTAGTATGGGTGAGACTCTGTTTTCACTTGTATATAGTGCTGAAGCTTTAATTACGATGGAGATAGGTAAATCAAGTACGAGGTACACACATGCCACTGAAGAGGCAAACAAGAAAGAGTTGCGGGTAAATTTGGATTTATTAGAAGAAAGGAGAAAAGCAGCATTAATTCGAATGACGGCTCAAAAACAGATGATTGAACGATATTATAAAAGGAAAGCTAATTTGAGGTACTTCAAGATTGGGGACTTCATCCTCAAAAAGGTGTTCCGGTCAACAAAAGCGGTAAATTCAGGAAAATTGAGCCCAAAGGGAAGGCCCATATAGGGTTCAAGGCATCGCTGGAAAAGGAGCATACGAGTTGGAAACCATGGATGGCAAGATATTACCGTCGAACTGGAATGCAGTCCATTTGAATAAGTATTAGTTCTAAACGAAGAGAATAACCATGGTCAGGTATCACGCAAGTTCGATTTTATTTTGCTCTTTTGAATTTTACTAACCATTTTAGATGATAGGCAAAAATCTGGCCCGTACCAAATGATGATATTAAACCAGAAAGACATGCAAAATATTAAAGTATTCCCGGTCTAAGTTTCAACTTTTCTGATGGGAAAAGGGTTATGCAGTCATCATCTAAGAAATTATCTCCGAGCCCCGTTTGTATTTTCCTTTTTAGGGAAATGACCAAAAGAAAGGAGTGATCCAGTGTTCGAGATTTCATACTTTAAAGCTCCAACACTGGGGGGGGGAGGGGAAGGGGGGGGGGAAGGCTATGCATATAAAAAGAAGGAAAAGGAACTAAGGGCTCAGTTCAGCCTGAATCAAAACCTTGAGGAAACTCTTGAAAACTTTTCAAAAGATTTAAAATTTGCAAAAAAAGATGCACGATATTCCCACGAGTTTCTAGATTAAGGCCATATAAATTTAGTCACGAGAGAATAGACCCGAATTTGTAAACCTGCAACAAGAAAGCAGTTATGAATGTGTTGTATGAACATTTATGAAAATAATGTACGAAATTTATTTATTTGAAAGTTCAAAACATGAAACTTCCTCAAATTATTTCTCTTTTCATATTTGCTTCATGTTCATATATTTGCACCAATATGAAGATGAGACGTCATCTTTATCAGTGTCGTTAATATAAAAGCGCCCTCTTTTATAAAAACCTTATATATCAAATTCATGGTCTATTAAAGCATTTTTAAGTGCAAAAGAAAGCTCAAATATTAAAAGGGCAGAAAGCATAATATGCAGCAAAAGCAATAAGGATATTTATATCATAACCCCAAAGAACAGGGGCAGTATTTATGTCATAACCTCAAAAAGACAGGGGTAGCAAAATCTTCCAAAAAAGTTGTCCAAAAAACATAAGGGAGTTCCAACCAACAAACAAACATTTTCAACAAAAAGTCTGGAAAAGGGGAAAAGCTATCGTCAACGGGAGAAGAAGGATCAACTTGGGGAGAAGAGGGTTGAACATTAGCTTCGCCAGGAACAAGTCCATCTCCATCACCCTTAGAACCTTCATCTTCAGGTGTGGAAAAGCTTTAACGTTGCTGAGTCTGTTCAATTGTTTCTCTGGACTTAGAAATCTCAGCATTAAGGTCAAAATGTTCCTGTCTGGCTTCACTTAAAGTCTCGAGGCGAGTGTTCAAAAAAGCCCAGCTAACATCCAGTGATGACTTATCCTCGAGGGCTTCATAGTCTTGCTACCACTGATCAATTTCAGCTCTCAGCTCTTCTTTTTCTGCTTTCGAGGCTTCATAAGCTGTCTTCAAAGGAGCAAGAGAGCTTTCCAGGAACTGAATTTTATCTGTAGAGGTGCGGATATTTTCGTGAACTTGGGTAAGCGTTTGAACCGATTCACTCGCGTAAACCTCTTTTTGATTAAGGAGCTCTTACAAACTCCTTATCTGTTCAATAGCCTTGGAAAGTTGTTCAGCAAAAGAGGATTCCAGTCTATCCTTATCATTCTCAACTTAACTAGAAGAAGCTTTTAGAACTGCTAACTCAGCGGATACCATTCTCATTTGTTGTTCCAAAACTTATTTTACTTCCGCAAGAACGTCCTTTTCCAACTGAAGACCTTCAAATTGTTCTCTCCGGTTATCAGCCTCGGTACGCAATTCAATTAGTTGCTGATCAGTCCAAGAGACCCTTTTCATAAGCTCTGTGCCTATAAAATTAATCTACAAAAAAGAAGGAGAGTTACGAATGAGGAAAAGGAAGGAAGCAAATATAAGCAAATTTATACCTTAAGAGAAGAATGAACAATATGATTCATTAAGGTCAAGGAGCTTTGACCCGCTAACCTCTTCTTCTCCACGGGTCCTAACAATGGCTTCAACCACACGTCATCTTGTCCAGACTTCCTCAATAAATTTCCACCCTCGGGGACTTCAATCACAACCTTTTTAATTTCCTGCCTGCTACTAGAAGGCTCAACTTTTACATGATAAGCAGCATGGGGAGCAACCACTGGAGTAACACCAGGAAAAGACACAGGGGGGTTAACAGTAAATAAAACTAGAAGAGAAGCAAGTGGTCATTCTTCAGAAACAGGCCCGAGGCCTTCTTCACCCTCAAAGCCATGGGCAAATAACCTTTCAACAGGATTTGATGGGGGATTAGCTGTTTTACCAGCGTCTTCATCAGAAATTTCTAAAGGGGCATTCTCTGGCTCATCAATGAGTCTGAAGGGTATCGAACTTGATTGGGGATCATGAGAAACATGGGTTTCATCATCAGAAACCACGCATCTTCTGACACGGGGTTTTCTCACCACAGAACCTTCTTCTACATCCTCTTCATCATCAGACCCACAAGCTTCGACAGTTTTCCTCTTGGAGGAAGAAGCACTCAAAATCCGTTCTAGAGCAAGACTTATAGAAAGCCTGGTTGATGGAACAAATGAGGGACTAATTCCACGAATAGCAAAACCTAATAAATAAAAAGGGGAATGATGAAAAATTTATGTATAAACAAGTAAAGGAGGAGAGGAACTGTAAGGATGAAGAGTATCGTGAGTCTTCACTTTCTAACCGAATTTCTGTGAAAGAAATTTCCAAGATCTTTTGTCCATAGGAGCAGCAGTCAACATTTTTTCTACTCAAGCTCGGAGTCAGGAATTTCTTCGAAGACTTCCATGGTTGCTGAAAAAATGAATATGTGGTTACATGAAGGAATTCAAGGCATCAAAGAAAGAAAAAAAAACTTACGTGCAAAGTTCCATTTTTCTGAAAAAGGCATGTTTTCTTCACCCAATAACCCACTAGTGGGAGCAACAACAAAGCGGTGTACCAGCCACGATCACAGTCATCCTTGGGGCTAACTAAAACCCTTTTGCTTCTAGCCACGATGGAAAAGACCCCTTCACGAAACAACTTAGGAGAGTAAATATAAAGTAAGTGACGGAAGGTAAAAGGAGTGAAAACCAAATCCGACAAATAGCGAAGGCATGCCACAATCCTCCACAAGATGGGACCAATCTGGCCAAGGCAAACATTAAAATAGCGACAAAACTTGATGATCACTGGATCAGTGGGAAGCTTAAACCCTAAAGTGAAAGGGTAGGTATAAACGAAAAAAAAAGGCAGCATGGTAAGAGGTGATTCTTTGATTGGCACCAGGAATTAAAACTGGAAAATCTGATTTCCAATGACATTCTTGTCGAACTTAAGAAAGAAGACCAGGAGTGATTAAACTTGGATAAAGTTCAGCAAGGTTAAGGGAAGCTATAGAAGAAACTTGATTCTTCGTGGTCTCATGATTTGACACAAAAGAAAACTCTTGAGGAACAATCCCAGAAACCGTAGGCTCACACATGGATTCATTCAGGTCCCTATTTTTAGAAAAAAATCTACGGGTCAAAGAAGCTCTAGGTCTAGAAGAAGATGGCCTGGAAGAACTACTTTGAGAAGTAGAAATACGAGTAGATAACGAACCAAGGCTGCGGAATCTACCACCTCTTTACTCCTAGTAGGGGAAGTAGAAGGAGCAAGCTCGTCGACGATCACAACCTTGCGAGGGTCTGTGTTGAAGAAAACATGTTTAACAAAGAAATACAGAGGAAAGCTACAGAACTACAAAGGAGGTTTAAGATGATGGATACAAAGAAGAAGGAAGAATGTTTCAAGAAATAAAAAAGGATGAAGTATTTAAAGGAGATACAACTGTCGTTAAAATTGGTCATTAGGAAGTATCATAATGGAACCGTCACTTCGTGACTATCGCAGCCGCAGAAAAAAACCCTAAAAAGGTGCTGAGAAACTGCAGAACCAATCATAAGAAGCCGCGTGGCATGAGCATTAAATGAATGTGACATACGTCACGTCGATTCTGAAGAAGGCATAATGATACTCGAGAAACGGCGACAAAGAATTCCCGCCATAAAACCTTACCACTTCCCGAATATTCAGTTGAGAATATTCAGAAAGTGGGGGACTATCTGTATTGGTGGAAAAAGACATGACACGTGGACTATCAACAGAGCATGGTACGAGGAACGTCGATGTAAAGACAAGTGGCTTTCTTAATTAGACGAGTTAAAGAGTGCGGAAAAGGCACGGGAGAAACTCTCACGGAGTTACACTGAGGAAAAAAACGGACCTGACAGCTGTAAAAGGAGAAACAGGAACGAAATGAATAAAGGCTGTAAAGAAGGGAAGATAAACGAACCTGACATAAATAAGGAAGGGAAATCGGTGTAGTTGCAAGGAATCTTTAATCATAAATATTTTCATTACGGTTGTACATGGTAACGAGCAATCAAGGCAATTAGTACCATTAGTGAGCCTGAATTAAGTAAGGGAACCGTTATAATTGTATGCTCCTATAAAACGACTGAAATCTCATTTGTAATTTAAAAAAATAATTATAATTGAAATTTATACAGTTATTCTTTGTTTTACTCTCAAAGTTCTGAGCCGTAATTTTGGGAGTTATTATCAGTTTATTTCACATTTTTTTTGTTAATTATTTTCATTTCTTGATCTATTCTTTCAAATTGTTGGGAGAGTTAAGTAAATCTTGATTATCTGTAATCCAATTTCTTCTAGATATTAACTTTGGCCGAAAATCTATTTTTAGGTTAAACAATTACCACTTTAATTTCCCACAAATTAAAGAGGTTGTGTTATACACTGAAGAAGCTTCTTTCCAATTTGTAGTTGTCTTCTCGCAAATATTCCAGTTCTCCACAAACGAAGAGAAGAAGTTCTTTTTTTCCCCTCTCACACCTATGAATTATCAACTGTCAAAAGCACGGAAAAGGTGGATTGGATTATCCTATCTATTACTAAGCCCCATATTCTTTCATAATAAACTTTGGTAGCTACACTACAGACTTCATGTTTTTCTGTTCTCTGACCAACTAACATCTCCGATATTCATAATTTATACTAATACATGGCAGCTTTGGCTGTGGAAAATTTATTTGCTTATGCTGAAGGCAGCGGCTCCATTTGGAGAAGTTTGCTATTCATCTTGCAAGACTGTCAAAGTTATTGGACACCCACTTCTTAATCTGGGGATATGTGCTTTTCTTTCGAGGCTGGGATCTAGATCGTCAACTTTCCACCTATACAATCACAGTAAACGAAAGTTACTTATCATAGGAAATTCATAAGAAGTAAAAATTGGAAAAAATGATAAGTTACTCTAAAAGATATCGACTTACTTGTATCCACTTGTTAGTCTGTGCAAAAATACCAACATGGTCACTTTTGCCATGTTAATTCCCAAGCAAGTTCGTGGTCCTGATCCAAAAGGAATGTAGCTGTATGGCTTTTGCATTTCCTGGCAATTAGAAATACGAATGCACTATTACTAAGTCCATGGTTCAATATTGTTCATATAATTTCAAAGTTTACCAAGAAAAATAAGCAATAGAACAAATTAGTACGTCAAATCTTGAAGGGTTGAACTGCATAGGGTCCTTGTACAATGCTGGATCATAGTGTATGCATGTTGCATCTATGTTGGCATGCCACCCTTTCTTTATTTCAAAACCTGCCACAACACAGGAATCTTATTTCAGATTTTTCTGTAATTTCCTGTGGAAGTTCCAACTATAACAGAGGAATTCTGATTCTCATTTTGCAATTTCCTGCAGTCTCACAAACTATTGGAAATCATGTAGTAATGTGCAAAGGATAAAATGCCTTCAATATTGCAGTCATCAAGTGCAACTCGAGGGAACCATAGCAGGACATTTGACATCCTCAATGTCTCTTTCACAACCTAGGTATAGAGGGAAATAGAGTCACGTCTTATTGGATTCTGGTGCAGATATAATACATCGAAAAGTGCCAAATGCAAAAGATGATGCGCGATAGTTTCTACAAACCTTTGAGGCATAGGACATGCTATTGAGATCATCCAGGGTAAGTAAGGCCCCATTAGGCTTGCTTCTGATTATTGAAATTTGCTCTTCCTGTAAGTTGGAGATTTAATCTCTTTGTTTGCGGAAGAATGAATGCATATTGTAATCGAATGTGTTTGTTCCTTTATCGATGGATACTCACTCTGAGCCTGTCCTGGACTTCTCTGTGCTCATGCAAAAACTTGACACTCCACATCATTGCAGCTGCAGTAGTTGTCTGCCCTGCAACTATCAGTGTTAACAAATTATCCATGATCTCTTCATCATCAAGCTTTTGATTGGCTGGACATGAATCCTTCTCCAACATTGTCTGCAGGAAGTCTTCATGATATTCTTTCCCATTGCGCCGACTTGTTATCATTGCCTTGAAGGTCTCCATTAACCTTGTGCGTGCCTGGACAGTAATTGAGGATGAGCATAATCTAATTAGGATAGATTTCTCTTGTATTACATGAGAAACCTTGGTTTTAGCATGCAGTTATTGAAGTCATCGTTCTAAAATACTCTGGCTCCGCCTCAGTTGCAAGCCATGTTTTGCATTCAGCAGTACACCAACCATACCTTGATGCCTTTATAATATCTGGTGGTTGGAATCATGACTGGAAAGGATAGCATAGCATCAGAAACAGCAGTGCAATCTCTTTCAATTTGTTCTAGCAACGACGCATCTTTGATGCTCATCAGCATATCACACATTGCATCAAATGTTATCTGCAGAAAAAATTTCACGAGGTCAGAGTACACTCACTGCAGCACACAACGTTGACTTAAGTTCCGTCCGCTGACAGTGTATAAGTTTTTTAAACTATCAGGTCGTCGTGACCTACATAACAGGGTAGCTCTTCATAGCAAAACTTGATACGATAACTTGCAGAATAGAGTGATAACCTGCTATATCCAGTTAAATTACACAGATTATGTAAACATCTTTTACATTGTCCATGTATCTAACTTAATCATTTGTTTCTCGAGCACTTATATGCTTGAACTTATGTCTGATCTCTGTTGAGTTTGATTAGAATCCTTCAGTAATGAAGAACTTTCATGTTGGAAAAGAAAGTTACCTTCATGTTGAAGTCAAGCACAGTAAAACTCTTCCCTCCCTTTTGTACTTTCTTTAATCTTTCAGATAGCATGTTATCAAACCTCTGGACAAACTTAGACAGTGAATTCATAGAGAAAGGATCGGATAGGAGACGCCTAATTCTTTTGTGACTTTCTTGAGGAACACATAACAAGCTTTTCTTTCCCACAGCATCCGCCATTGATTTCACGTAGCCCTTGTTGAAAAGAGTAAAATCATTGGTAAAAATTGTTTTTGCACCCTCAACACTTGGAACAAACACATGTATCTTCCCGAAAATCCTGGTTTTGAACCATTTTCCATGCCTGTATTAAACAACAATCATACTACCATAATTTGCATAATCTACTGGAGGAATAAATGAGACCAAAAAAAAAAAAAAAAAAGAAGGTTTCCAGATTGCCTAGCTTCATATTTATGCATTGATATTGTGGACTATTTGGGAATGGATTTAAGTTTTTATACAGTGACATTATAATAAAACTTTTACAATATCAGCATAATTTTAAGTTGCCATAGAAAGTTACCACACTAGTCAGGTTACTAGTTCCACTTATGTTTAACAGTTACCTATTACAATATTTTAAATCACCTAAAAACGTAATTTAAAAAAAAGCTTTTTCGCACTGTTAATGTATAAAAGCGAAATTGTTTTGCTAAAAACGGTTGGCGTTTCCACATCACAATATCATAGATTTGGCAATACAACATGGGACCAAGTCCTGGTTAGAGGAAACATTCAAACAGAGGGAATGACATAAATTTGTTGAGACGAAATGATCATCTACGGTGATCTTTTCTAGGAAGGGTTTTTGACATAAAGCAGAAACTTGTTGATCCATAAATATACGCTGCTTAATAATTATTTAGGGCAATGTTGAATTGAAAGCCATGAAATTGATGTCATTGACTTTTGTCATTGAAACAGTTGACCTTGCGTCCCATCTCAAATAAAAGCTATGTTATCTCAACATAGAAAGACCGTAGTGTTGGATCAAGATTGTAACATTTAAAAGAAATGGAGATTCTTACCACTCACGTCGGAGTCTAACAAAGTCATAACAACCCTTGACACTGTTGGTTGCTGATAGAAGTGCAAAGGTCTCGCCCACAAAAGGTATTCCCAAGCTCCCCGGTATGCAGCTTTTTGCATCTTTAGTTCTTCCTGATACTTTGTAAAGTGTAATACTTATGACAAGTATTGAAGCCAGAAGAATGTCATAGTAGTTTCTTACTAGGAGGAGAATATCTTCCATTGACAGAGTAAGCATATTCAGAATTGATGTCAACTTGAAAGGACATAAAACTACACTTAGTAATGCACTGGTTTACAGGGATAAAGAAATACTAGTACTATGTAACTAGCATAATTGTGCATTAGGTAGATTTGGAAGATCCAATGTAGTATAGGACAAGATGCCATAAGCCTGGATCTTTTGTCCTGACTTGCTTTGCACAATTGATACGGATCTATCCTTTGAGATAAAATAAAGAACACGCTGACAAACTATGTAGTTGCTTTCAATCTCTTTTTTGTGCTGATTGAGACTTGATATATTTTGGCTAGATGCTAAATGTGATTTTTGGTATGCCTGTCACGTAGGGGTTGAAACTTGAAAGCCCCTTCCTCCTAGCCGGCATAGCGTGACACCTTGTCATGAAAATTTTGAAGGATAATCAGTACGAGGTACCAAACCTCTTAATAATTCTTTTAATTTATTTATTGTTAATTTAAAAAATTATGATATGACTGTTTGATCCAAAATTTATACCTAGGTTTAAATAATTAGATTTTCTAATAAAATAGGATTAATCTTAACCAATATTAATATCCAAAAGATCGTTTAACCGATTTGGTGACAGAATGTTATAAATTCTGTAGAAGCAGTCGTGAACACGTAACAATAAATAATATTCAATAGCCCAAATACAAAGTAAACATCATTAAAATAGCAATAAATGATATATAATGGCATTTATTTAAATAAATGCAAGTGAGATAAGCGAAAAAGAAGGAAATCGTGTGATGCTCCTTTTGACAATGATAAATGATTGATTAACCTTTTAATATTCGGATTCTCCTTGGATCATGGGAAAAAAGTTAGATGAAGATTTCAAGAAAAGTTGCCTTTTGCATGTATGTAATAAAGTAAGAATCTAGAGAGAATGTTAATGTATATTCTTTTACAACGAATGTCCAATCCCGCTCTATAACTACCTCTCTTTCTTGCGTAGGGCCACAAAACTCTAATAATACAGATTCTAGGAATATTCACTGAAATATTCTCTTTAAAGTCATATATCCAAAACTAGCCGTTACTGTTCCGTTAAGGAGAGTACTCGACCTCGATCTCTGCGGACTCCTCGACCTAGCCATCATCCTTTGTCAAGTCACTTCGACCACGTATTCGTCTTTTGTCGAAATCATACTGATGACACGTGGCAGCCTTCAGAGGCTCTCTTAGTATCGATGTGGCTAAAATATAACTAGGATAATTTTTGGCCAATACAGTTTGTCCCTCCATTCATTGAGGTCACCTTCGTGAGCGAGTTCAATGAGCGGATAATATCGCTCAGGGCCGTATTTATGGTCGAGCTCGATGAATAGATAACATCGGTCATGATCGTTACGACGAGCAGGTGACGTGGCTCTTTATGGGCTGCGTATTTCAAATCCCTTAAATTTTTCGGGTGATTTGTTGGAGCCATCTGGTCCAAGAGAGGGAATGACGTCTGTAAATATCTAATTTTTACTCTTTCTATTTCTCCTACATTACATTTTTTAGGTTTATTGTCTGTGTTTATAGACTTTAGCATTAGATTATTAATTAATTTATTAATGGGTTTAAGGGTTTGAATTAATGCCATTTTCAGTTGAGTTATTCACAAATCAGGTCCAATTTTTTGAGTCCAATACGGTCGACCCAGTCCAATTGTTGGCTTGCCAAGACCCGGATCAAAACAACATAGTTTCATAATAAAACTACGTCGTTTCACTTAATGGAGCAAGATCAAATCTCCCTCATCTATTCCATCTTAATCCAATGGCTCTCATTCACTCTCTGTCTATGTATTAAAGCCTCAAAAATCTAAAAATTGCCCCCATTTCCACCCATAATTCTTTTCTCCTTCCTCTCTCTTCTCTCTCTTCACTCTCTCTTTCTCCCTAGCCGCCGCTCCTCCGCTGCCGCTGGAAATCGCCCACCAGCGGCGGACCACCTCCAAACACCTGCAAATTCACACCATGTAGTCTCCACAACATCCTTTTTCCATATCTCCAAACCAAATCCTTGTAAACACCCTCAAAATCCTTGAATTTTAGATTTAGGAAACTTTAGTCGCCACTTTTTTGCCCAAATTCTTGAAGCTCTGGCCACTACTACCTCGCATACCTACATCAACGGATAGAGCTCCTCATGACCTACCCATTGATGTCAATTCCACCCCGAAACACCGGCGATAAATTTTTCAGTCACCCCCACCGCGGCCGCGCGGCCGGCCACCATTGCCCCGGTATTCGAAGTTGGGTAAAATCGATTCCCTTTCTCCCCGTCATTGATTTTTATTTTATTTTATGCGATCGGTGTTTAGTGTTTTTGTTTTAATTAAAATTCTGCTAGTGTTCATTTTAGTTTAATATTCAGTCTAGTTTCTGATTTTGTCTATTATTTAACTCAATCAGTTTCACTATCAACATGCATTTTTGTATTCTTTTAGTTGTTAACTTCTAAATCCATGTTTAATCTTTTTAGTTTCACCTCTGTTTAAACTAAGTAGTTTAGGTTCTTCAATGATCAATACATGTTTTCTTGATGGTAGTCATTAGGTTCTAATTTTTATTGTTAGTTGATAATAAGTTGTTGTAGTTACTTCTTTGTTATTTGGTTTCAAATTAGGTTTGGTATTGATTTATTTAAAGCTGAAATTTATGTAAATTTATCATAAAATAAGGTACTAGTAGCCTACCTTTTACTAGTAGGGTGACTGAAAATATATTTTTTCTTCATACTTCTGCCCCAGCAGGTTTTCAGGCTGTCCTTTCACCTTTTGGGCATCCTTTGAACAGTATTTAGCACACAAAGTCAGTCTTTGCACAGATTTTTGGTGAAAATCTGTCCAAAAAGGTACTTTCTTTGCCAACTTAAAGGGATGCTCTTTCCTCACTACAAACAAATATCATCACACTTAGAATACACATCTTTACACACTCTATACATGAGAGAGACTTTGAGCACAAAAACAACAGAGAGTTTGAGAGCTTTTTTAAGTGAGTTTTCTGAAACTAAAATATTTAAAAGAACAAAGGTCCTTGAAGTTTAGTTTTTAGGTTTTCCTTCCTCGAAAGATTGTTGAGCTTCGAGGTCTATTCAGGTTGGTTTATCTGGTTCTTTTTTCTGCTGTTTGCTGCTGTCCGTTTGCTGTTTGTTGCTGTCACTGCTGTTGATTTTTAGTTCATCCTCTGCTGACATTTTTTCTGCTATCCAGGTAATTCCTTTAATGTACTGAAATTCTTGATCAAGAATGAGTGCAACTGAAGCAATTTGAGTTCTTCAGTGTTAAAAAAAAAAAAAAACACACATCTTTTGACACTCTAGGTTGAACACACTTTGAAAAGAAAAGGTATCAGCTGAGTATCAAAAAGGAAAAGAAGCTGAAACTTTTTGCTGAGTTTTCTGGGTTATTTCTGTCGGGTTTCCAGCACTTTTGCTGCTACTTTGTTGCCGATTTGTTGTCGTTTTCTGTTGTTAAATCTTCTCACTCACTGCTGCATTTCATTATTCTACGACCCAGGTAACCTTACAGATCTTGTAATGTAGGTCTACTAGATAATGATAAGATGATTTGGATGTTTGAAGTTTAAAGTCCGCTCTGAATATTTCCAGCTCTCCCAGATGTATGTGTGAATGATTAGTTTTGCTTTCTTTATACATGTGCGAGTCCAATCTGTAGAGTAGGGCTGCTTATCGGGCGGATTGGGTGGTTATTTACTCTTAATTGTTCGGCTTAAAGGGTATCGGCTTTTAAATTTATTAATCCACTAGCCACCCAATAAGATATCGGGCGAATTGGTATCCGTTTAGCTATTATCGGGCACCTAGTTGAATTTGTATTACAGAGGCCTATTTTGGTCCTTCGTGTTGCACCTTTACTAGTAAATACCAGCAAAAAACCAGTCTACTTTGTATGTATTCCCGCCATTTTTCACTGTTACCTTCAATGGTCGTAAAACACAAGCCATTGCTTGTTACTATCTTCTTTTGGTCAACAATCTGGTCCATCTAGTGACATTAGGATCCCATTTACCTATATATTTATAACATGCAAAGAAGGAGATTGTTGGCGTGTTATAGGTTTGAGCAACAGAAAAAAAATAAAAATTCTTCAGCAGTGGATAAGTGGAATTGTGGAAGGTGTGTGTGTATATATATATATATATATATATATAAAATAAAATTTCAATCAGTTCTCCATTCGTTAAATCGATAACCCGATATCAATAAGTCATTAAGTCACTTTTGCGGTTTGGTTTTGGTTCGGTTTTGAACACCCCTACTGTAGAGAGAATAACTTCTAATTTCATTATTCGTATTTTCTGTTAAGATGTAATGCAAATAAAGTTTTGTTCATAGTTTGTCCAGCTAGATGTAATGCAATCACTTTCCCATTTGTTCACTCAATTTTTGGTCATGTAGGTGTCGAAAAAACGAACAATAAAAGTTGAAAGTAAGGTAGAAGTGTAGATTTAGCATAAACTTTGACATGTTTAAGACTATTATGAATGGAAGCTTAAATAAAGTGATTCTTGCCCAAAATTCACCTCGCCCTGCCTTTCAGTTACTGCATTATCTCAATAGTTTCAATGGTTAAAGTAAGTCATTTCTCTACTAAAGATTGTACCAGAATAAGTGTTCGGAATTTTGAAGAAATAACTTTTTTTTTATGTCAAGAAGTTAGTGCTAACAAGTTCAAAGTAGCCTGATTTGCTTTTTTTTTTTTTAAAGTGGAAGGACTTTTAAAAGGGCCACTTGCCATTTGAAATTAAAAGGATATTTTGGTTAGTTTTGCTCTATCTCACCGTCAGTTTTGAGAACCTTTTATTGTTCAATTTTTTTTTTTTTAAATAAAAAAAGAGGAGCTTGGTAGCAAATCAAAGTTAGGATTTTTCTTTGACCACATTCGAGGCTTCAGCGTGGTTTGGCCAGTTGAGTCAAGTTTGCCAGGCCCAATAACTTTAGTATTTACTTAAATAAGTTGTGCAATGTTTCCAATAACAAAGTTTGCCTTATAGTTCTAATAAAATAAAATAAAAAAATAATTTAAAACGCTAGGCAAGTAGGCACGTTTCAAATGTAGATCATGTGTTCATACACGATCCTTGGTCAATATTTAATTAATAAAATAATTATGTGTGCATTTTCGCTCATTGACCGCTCAATAATAAACTGTGTCCGACCATGTGTTCATACTCGTTCCTTGGTTAAACGCACATCATCAAATAAAAACCTTGTATGCTTACACGCTTCTAGGCAAAAATTATTAAAATTCAATTATTAATTCTTAAGTGACAATAAATGATAGTAATTTAAGGTAAATACCACATAGTTTATCCAAATTATTTAAGCCAATTTTTAATCAATAAAAATGACCGTGCTAGAACCACGAGATTCGGGGAGTGCCTTACATCTTTTCCTCGATCAACAGAATTCCTTACCAGGTCTCCTGGTTTTGCAGACCAATAAAAATAGAGTCAAACCTTTCATTGACTAGGGATTCAAATAAAAAGGTGACTTGGAACACCAAAAATTTATTTTCAAGTGGCGACTCTGTAAATAAAATAATCCATACTCAAGTTTGTCACTTTAATTGGATAAACTCTTTAATCCACAATCCATATAATATTATTTTTAGGGTGATAAAAAGGGGATTAACAGCTCTGGCGACTCTGTTGGGGACCTATAAGAATTCGAGCTTGTACATTGATTAATTTTTGGCTTTTATTATTTTTGGATAATGTGCTAATTGTCGCTCATTTACTATTTTGATATTGTTTGAACTGTATATATAAACTATCTTCTCTCGCACCCCATCTGAGTCTTCTGATAAGTAATAGCATTGTGTGTGCTGACCAGCTCCGCAAAATTTTGTCTGAGATAAAGCCAATGTGCAGACCTGCTCCTAGTGAAGGATTTAGTCACACATGTTTAGGTGGGGAGAACCACCAGTAAAGCCAGACCGTTCTAGTGCCGGCATGCTGACGCTCCACTGCTTGGGTTGTCCGCCTGAGTAAGCTAGGACGAGATACCTTCTCCTGTAAGATTTAAAAATCTAGAAGAACAAGCCTCTTGCCTGGTTATTCTTAATAGGATCATTTTGTTGCATCATTCGACTTAGCGAAGCTCGACACAAGGGTCGGGCTCGTATAGGACATATATTCTTTTTGAGACCATCATGTTCACTTTTGTGCTGCTTGCTACATCATTTAGGCTTGTTTGCATTGTTGACCGGCTTTAGGAAAATTAGAGCGGAGTTGAAAATAAAAAAAATAAAAAAATATCATTCCCCCTGGTTCGGTACAGATACCCAATTTTTACTAACATTTTTGAGGTGGTTCGGTGTAAGGTATTTAAAAAAAAAAGTAATAATCAAAATTTTCAAAATGGTCATTTTTTTTTAAAGTCTTAGTTGAACTACGCAGGTCTAATTCTAACAAATCAGTGCGATAGGTAGGCAACCTCCATCGGGTCGGCCTCAGTTTTTTTAAAAAAAAGTTTTCGATAATCGGTATGTCCATAGTATTTTCCAAAAAAAAAATAAAAAAAAATAATAATAATAATAAATCGATAATTTTGCCGTTTTTGTCATTTTGTCATTGCATCAGGTTCTTTTTTCCAATACAACCCTAATATCTTTCGCGGAAGTACTAAAGAGTTGTCCTGGAATAAATGGTCTTTTTTCCTCCTATGCGATAATTTTTACTATTTTGCCCCTATGTGTCCTTTTACTAAGACAGCCTTAATACCCTCTTCGGGAGCGTCGAAGGGCTGTTTTCGTAAAAATAGTTAATTTTTCTATTTTTTATTATTTTACTCATGTGTCCGGCCGTTTTTGCCGAGACAGCTTAAAACCTTCCTCGAAATAACTGAAAGACCGTTTTCGTAAAAATAACTATCTTTGACCATTTTTCCCTTTGTCTAGCCATATTGCAGTGACAGCCTTGAAATCTTCCTAGGAAGTGTGAAGGGTTGTTTATGTTAAAATGATCATTTCATTTCTGTTTTTTTTTTCTTTTTTCTTAGGGCCCCTCATGTGCTGTTATTTTACAAAAACTTTCATAAAGTAGATGTTTGCTTTCAAATATTATTTGCGCAAACTGCATGTACATATGTTTCGCCCTTGTGGTTGGGCACGTAGGTAACCTGTCTAGGGTTCGCTTCTTTTCCGCCTGAATTGGATGGGCCGGTCAATACTGATCATTTGGGTCGTAATTGATCGGTATTTGAAATAGGGTCATCCCCAAGTTGGATGTCCACTTTTTAGTCAAAACACTTATTTTTTTTAAAATAAAAATAAAATATAAAATGTGCACAATGTCATTCGTTTGAGTCCAGCATTAATGTACGGGAGTCAAAGAATCAAGGCAGGATTTGCATGTCAATTAGGTCTAGATAGGTCCTAACCCCGTTTTCTCCTTGTGTAGGTACAACATGAGTACAATGAGTGAACAATCTGAAAAGAGGCCTATGGACGAGGAGATACCATAATTGTGAAATGACGCCCACATAGAAGAGGTCGCGAGCTTTATGGGAAAAGGCCAATATCTTCTTCGTAATAGACCCATAGTACCAAAGAGCGTGCGGGCATGCAAATTTTTGGAACTCTTGAAGATCAATCATGTAAAGTATCAAGGGTTATCCAACCGATGGGTCACCTTGAAATTTCTGTTTGAAAGATATAGCGATAGAGATGCTTTTGAAAACAACTTGGGTCAACTCAGAAACGACGAGGATATAGAAACATGGAAGGTGCACAGGCGTTTTGCCTATATGGTCGCATTTTTGGGTTGTATGGTTTTTCAAGATATAGAGAGGCCTATCAACATCCGATTAGCTAGGGCAGTGTAAGCTTTGACTACCATGGAAAAACCAACTCTTGCCCCTATGATTCTTTTAAGTATGTTCCAGGCTTTGACCAAGTGCCAACAAAGACAGAAATATTTCGAGGGCTGCAACATATTGCTGCACATGTGGATTTTGGAACACTTCTACCGTCACCCTGTCATCGAGAACTTCAACATGCATTGGTCCAATTTTGTTTAAATCAGGAAGAGAGGATCGAAACATGTGAGTTTCCTGAAGGAATTGGAGCTTGGAAAGAGTTATTTCTCACCTTGACCGCAGGCCGAGTCACTTGGAATTACCATTGATCTTCTGCAAAAGACGTTATTTGTGAATCCTCCCATCAACCTTTTCTAATATTAATGGGCTCAACGGCGTCCAAACTTATGCTCCGCTTTGGGTAATTCGCCAGTTAGGCCGACGCCAAAAAATACCACTAAAAAGGGACATAAGCAAGTTTGCATACAACATTTCTTCGAAAGAGCCAGTGGATGACAAGGAAGTCATGAATAGTTGGTTTGGAAGCGGAATTTTTGAGTTCTCTGATATAATAGAAGATCGTGATAGAGGGGAGGTGGTCCTCGGATGCCTTGCTTGGTTTCACGACCCTTCATTATTGGCAGATAGGCCGGAAGGGTCCAACAGAAGAAGAAGGGGCCACCTTGTCGTGCAAATGTTAAAGCAAGAACTAGAGCAAGCCAGAGAAATCATTTTTCAACAACAGGCCCAATATCAAGAGAACATCATTCATATCCAGTCAGAGGTTAAAAAAGACTACCAGGCCTCCCTATAGGTTATGGATGAGGACTTAAAGACTGCTCGTTTGAATCTGGCAAGGAACAGTTGGTGTATAGGGTCAAGTTGGCCCTAAAGAAAGTTGAGAGAGGTCGACTCTCCAAAATACACAAGTTACAAGAAAACTTGAGCATTGTCGAGGAAGCAATGCACCAACAACAAATGGAGTTTGATCTCCAGGGGGAGAAATTTGAGTCAAGTAAGAATCACCAACTAGCCGAATTCGAGATGGAGAAACGTCACTATTATGAGGTAATCAGCCCGCTACAAAGTGACTTGATAGAAGCCATGAAACAAAGAAATCAGCATTGGACCGAGAGGCAGATGCACTGAACTTGGCCAATGCCCGTGGGCGGCAAATCGAAGACATATTTGCGTACTAGGAGAATGTCAAGAGGAGGATACTTGAGATAGCCTGGTACACTGCTCTAGGGTGCGCAGATTGTGAGAAATGAACAAGAAGATGTTTATCGAATCCACAATCAACCTCGCTCGCCACATTGCTACAGATTGGAGGTCTTGTGCAAAGATATGTCCAACCAATTGGGACAGGGAGCGCCCATATCAACATGATTTTCAAGTGGATAGTTTGCAAATTTGGAATTTTCTCTGTTGCTTTCACTTTCAAAGATGTTTTAGTATGCATATTTTTAGTTTGACTCTATAGGGAGTCTGTTTGTGACTTTTGTTTTATGGAGTCTATTTCCGTCCGGTTGAGTCTGTTTTAGTTTTCTTTGCGCATTTTCGCTTCAATGTCTTGTAAAAAAAGCATATATTAAAAATCCAAAAAGATTTTACTTTTAAAAATGTCATAACCAAACAAAAAAAAATGTGCTTTTACTTATTGGAAAATTCAAAAAAAAAAGGTTTTGTTTTTTGTAAAAAAAAAAAGGGAATCAATCAAGTGTCTTATGTCCCTAAACTATGTAATGATTTGATTCATGCGGCGACATGATACGTAAGCAACCCACAAAAGGTTCGATCAAAATATTTTTCAACGACTTTAAATTGAGGGATCAAAATGAGGCGAGTGAAAAAAAAAAGCGAAAAAGAGAGAGAGAAGAAAATAAGGGCGTCAATAAGCAGCAACCTCATAAGCCGGAATGACACATGAAGCCTTCCAAAAGCATGTGAGGAGGTGATAATGTTAGGAGCATGGTATATTACATGTGATTCATATCTGTAAAATATTTAACCCTAACATGAAGCCTTCCAAAACCAGGTGGTTGGTTTGTGGTGAAACTAGAACCACATCATTAATTCACCAGGTCTAAGGGAAAGGTAGCAATGACTAACAATGATGAAATCGAGTTGGTTAGTGACGACCCCCAGGGTCAGTCAATTGAGCAAGAGTCGGAGGAAGTAAGAAGATTGAAACAGTAATTGTCTGATGTGTATCAGGCTTGGGTCTCCTGTCAGCCTTCGCCTTAGGATCCCTCAGAAGGAACTTCCGACGTATCCCTGGCCGCTCAACCACTACTCCATGCAACAAGCAATCACATTCTACCACCAGGGTATGTGCCAAACTACAGCTTCCATGCCACCCCTGGTACCTCTAATGTGCGACCTCCAATCGCGCCGGACACGAATAACCCCCTCGTCGTGTCTGGCACACCGGTATATACAATCCCGCCACTACCTCCCGTAACAAGGCCAAATAATGAGCCACCATCTCATGCTTATGATGGCCAATACTACTCTCCAAATATGGGTTTCAGGGTCTCGGCTCCATACAAGACGGGTGAGCCAAATGAGATGGCCAGAAAAATGAAAAGTCTCGAGCAGAACATAAAGAATATACATAGGACTAGGTGGTCAAAAAAGTGTTTATTCAGTGATCTATGCATGTTTCCTCACATCCATTTACCACCAAGGTTCAAGACTCAGAAATTTGAGAAATACGATAGACACGGCTACTCTATCGCCCATTTGAAAAGGTACTGCAACAAGCTGAGGGGTGTAGGAGGAAAAGAAGAGTTGCTGATGGCTTATTTTGGCAAAGTCTGGTAGGAGTAGCCTCTGAATGGTTCATTGACCAAGATATCTCCCACTGACATGTTTGGGACGACATGACACAGGTCTTCGTCAAACAATTTCAATAAAACATTGATATTGCGCCGGATCGTAATTCCCTTCCAATATGTAGAAAAAGCCGACTGAAAGCTTTAGGGAGTATGCAATCAAGTGGAGGGAGCAAGCGGCTAGAGTTAACCCGCCCATGGATAACCACGAGTTGATCACTATTTTTGGAGGCTCAAGAGCCTGATTACTTTCAGAACATGATGCCCGCGATGGTTAGACCTTTTGCAGAAGCAATCAAAATAGGGGAGATGGTCGAAAATGACCTCAAGACTGGGAGAATTGTAAGTCAAGCTGCTCTCAAAGCCAGCACCCAAGCAATCCAAAATGAGTAGGGAAGTTTGACGAATAGAAAAAAGAGAGATGAAGGGTCTGTGATGACTTGGGGATCTAGGGAAGTCCAAAGAGGGGCATTGCACCCTTATGTGCAAGTTCAGCAGGGGCAATCCAGCTACCGTCAATATTATTATCCCCCGCCAATTCCTCAGTACTCTATAGGCCCACCACGATATACGGTGTTTAATGCCCAGTCTTATGCTCGACCTCCCAATCAACAGGTACGGGCACCAGCTTCTAGGATCCCCCGACCTCAACAGCAAAATTTTCGGGCACCCTACAATGCTCTTCCCAAGAAGGATTATGGTTGAGAGCAGAGGCAGGTGGAAAAATTCACTCCATTTGATGAATCATACTCTAGTATGTTCCAAAAGTTGAAGCAGGTGGGCATGATTAAACCCATCACTCCCCACCATATACATCCCGATTCACATGAATTTCTAGTAATGTGAATATCATTCAGGTTCTCCGGGGCATAGCATTGATTACTGTTGGTGACAAATGGCGAGGACCCTCCTAATCCCGCTGAAAAGTTGATTGTGGTGACAAATGGCGAGGACCCTCCTAATGTGACAAACAACCCGTTGCCAGGACACAATGATGTTTATTTTATGGGAATGATTGGCCGAGATCAAGAATGCAAGTCGGTTGATCAAGAAGGAATAACAGTGGGAATGATTCAAGAAGGAACAGGACTGGAAGTAAGTCCAAGCCGAGATGAGCCGTTGATTGTGAAAGGCGCCCAGTGCTCAGAGAAGGCAACTTTATTTGTTCGCTCCAGTGTTCCAAGCCCAAGGTTGTATGTCTATGGAGGCCACCCTATCACTAGGCAGAATTAGAGAGGTACAAAGGGTATAACCGGCAGATCATAATCAAACCCGCCGTGCAACCCTATGTGACAAACACAAAAAACTGTGGTGACCTACAAAGGCAAGGAAATCATTGAAGAAGTGGGGGAAACTGGAGGTTTGACTTGATGGGGGAGGTGTTACGCTCCGGAAGAGTTGAGGAAGGCCAAGCAAACCAGAGAAGGCCAAATGCCAATAAAGAAGCAGTCATTGAAGAAGAGGCGGAAGAGTTTTTGAAAAAGATGAAAGTTTAGGATTACTCAATCATTGACCAGTTAGAGAAGATGGCCAACAAATTTTTTGAGGTGAACATAATCTCCTTTACTGATGATGAACTCCCCGAGGAGGGAGCCGAGCACAATAGGGTTTTGTACCTGACCATCAAATATGAGGAGCAGTGCGTAAAGCAAGTCATGGTTGATAGAGGCTCGAGCGTAGATGTATGCCCTCTCTTTACTTTGCAAAGCATGAAGATCAATATAGATAGAATTTGAACCAACAATGTCCGCATCCGTACTTTTGATGGCTCAGGGAGAGACACCATTGGGGAAATCAGCCTCACCATGGCAATTAGGCTGGTTGATTTTGAAATTGTCTTCTAAGTAGTGGACATGGAAACTTCTTATAACTTTCTTCTTGCAAGGCCATGTATCCATATGACTCAAGCTGTGCCATCCACCTTGCATCATATGCTCAAGTTCGAACATGACAAGTAAGAAATTATTATTCACGGAGAAGACGAGTCATCCATTTATAAAGATCCGTTAGTCCCGTGTATTGAGGCCAAGGAAAGGTGTGAGTCAATTGTCTATCAGGCTTTCGAAGTGGTTGTTGTGGACCATGTTGATTAAGGAAAGCCCATTTTGCATCCTCGTCTTTCCGCCACATCTATAATGGTGCTGCACTAATGCTCATACAAGGTTATGAGCCAGGAAAAGGCTTGGGGCGTCATCGCAAGGAATGTCAGAACCCATTTCTCCGTTCAGTAACAATGGTACTTTTGGCTTAGGTTTCAGGCCAAGACAAGAGGATGAAGACAAAGCCAAGCACATCAAAAAGCATGATTAGGACTTGCAGAAATCAATCCCTCACATTTTCTAAACTTTTGTCAGGCCACGACTCCTAGAGGGTCAAAATTCCTCGGCACAGGAAAACATTGATGAAATTTTTCATGGAATCAGCCAGATGTTTTCTGAAGTGAATATGATCCAGGCTGGTGAAGGCACTAGTCACGCCGATATGAAACAAATTGACCCAGACACCATGCTCAACAACTGGGAATCATCCTTTCCCACAAGGAAGGAGTCTCGGTAATTTGCTTTTGCAGTTTCTTTTTGTATTTGGGTTACTTTCATGGTTGTAATCCAAACATCTTAGTTTGCTTATTTTATTTGATGTTAACCCTTCTATCCTTTCAAATTCAATAAAAATGCAGTTCAGTTTCGTATTAAGTTTTGTATATTTTCTTTTTTCTAATTCCTGTCATTTTGTTTCCATTTTAGTCTTGTTAATGCCGGTTTTAATAACATGACATGCATGTGGAATTCATGCCTAGATCATAAAGCCTGTCTAATTTTGAAATAATGCATCAAGAGTTGAGTATGATGAAGATGAGGTTATTGAGGAAATAAAAAGAGAATTGAAACAATTTGAAAACAAGCGTAAGCCCAACATCAATGAAACTGAGCCAATTAACCTTGGAAGTCATGAAGAAACCAGAGAAACAAAGATAAGCATTCATACTGAACAAAAAACCAGAGATGCCTTGATTCAAATTTTGTTTGAATACAGAGATGTGTTTTCTTGGTCTTATGATGATATGCCGAGTTTAAGTGCTGATCTAGTGGTTCATAAGCTTCCTACATATCCTAATTTTCCACCAGTCCAACAAAAGCAATGAAAATTTAAAACGGACATGAGTGATAAAATCAAAGAGGAAATAATGAAGCAATTGAGCACTAATGTGGTTAGAGCCGTCCGATACACCACCTAGGTGGCACATGTTGTGCCTGTGGGGAAGAAGGATGGAAAAACTAGTCTGTCTTGACTATAGAGACTTGAACAAAGTGAGTCCAAAGGATAATTTTTCTCTACCAAACATCCACATCCTTGTAGATAATTGCAAAGCATGAGATACAATCTTTTGTGGATTGATATGTTGGATACCACCAGATTCTAATGGACAAGGATGATGCAGAAAAGACCGCTTTCACTACTCCATGGGGTACATATTATTATAGGGTCATGCCATTTGGTTTGAAGAACGTAGAGGCAACTTATATGAGGGCCATGACCATCATTTTTCATGACAAGATGCACAAAAGAGATTGAAGTATATGTTGATGATGTCATCATAAAATCAAAGACACAGGCTGATCATGTGTGCGATTTGAAAAAGTTCTTTGAACATCTGCGAAGGTATGACCTTAAGCTCAATCCAGCCAAGTTGCATTTGGAGTTCCATCTGGGAAACTCCTCGGTTTAATAGTCAGCCGGAGAGACATCGAATTAGATTCACCTAAGATAAAGTCCATTCAAGATCTACCACCACCGAAGAACAAAACGAACGTCATGAGTTTGCTCGGGAGGTTGAATTACATCAGTCGATTCATTGCTTAGCTCACAACCACGTGCGATCCCATCTTTAAGTTGCTGAAAAGGTATGTTGCTATCAAGTGGATGGATGATTTCCAAAAAGCTTTTGACAGGATCAAAGATTATCTGTTAAAACCCCCTGTATTGGTCCCACCTGAACTTCGAAGGCCTTTATTTTTGTATCTATCAGTGATGGATAATTCCTTTGGATGCGTTCTGGGGAAACATGATGTGACACGCAAAAAGGAACATGCAATCTATTATTTGAGTAAGAAGTTCACCAATTATGAGGTTAAGTATACCCTTTTAGAAAGGACATGTTGTGCCTTGACATGGATCACCCAGAAGCTGAGCCATCATCTTTTGGCCTACACTACTTATTTCATATCCAGAATGGATCCCTTGAAGTACATCTTCCAAAAGCCAATGCCCACTGGCAGGCTCGCAAAATGGCAAATTCTGCTCAAAGAGTTTGACATCGTCTATGTCACTCGCACCGTAATGAATGCACAAGCTTTGTTTGATCATTTGGCAGAGAATTCAGTCGATGACAATTATGAGCCACTAAGCACATGCTTCCCAAACAAAGGGATCAACATAATAGAGGAAGTAGTTCTGGACAACAGCCATGCATGGAAAATGTATTTTGATGGGGCTGTCAATATCAAAGGAGTTGGGATTGGGGCGATCCTCATCTCACCTATTGAACAACATTACCCTGCAATGGCCCAACTTTAGTTCTTCTGTACCAATAATACGACGGAATACGAGGCTTGTATCATGGGTCTAAAAATGACCCTCGATCTGGATGTGCATGAACTATTGGTTATGGGAGATTCCTAATTGCTTATCCGGCAAGCCCAAGGCAAAGGGAAGACTCGAGATATCAAGCTTAATCCATACAGAGAATGTGTGCAAAACCTATGAAAAAGATTCAAGTCAATCGAGTTCAGATACATTCCCAGGTTTCACAACGAGCTAGCCGATGCCTTGGCCACCTTAGCCTCGATGGTCCCTTATCCAGGAAACACTCATATTGATCCATTGGAAATCCAAGTTCAACACGGTTACTGCAATACTATTAAGATAGAACCAGATGGTGAACCATGGTATCATGACATAAAATGATTCCTGAAAATAAGGGAATACCCAGAGCATGTCAAGGGAAATCAAAAAAGAACAATAAGGCGGCTCGCCGGTGGTTTCTTCCTGGATGGTGAAATCCTGTACAAAAGGACCCCAGACTTGAACTTGTTGAGATGCATAGATGCCATAGAAGCTGAACGGGATCATGGGTGAAGTGCATTAGGGGGTATGTGGGCCTCACATGAATGGATACGCTTTGGCGAAAAAGATTCTGCGAGCCGGGTATTATTGGCTTACTGTGGAGCGAGATTACTTCAGGTTTGTTCGCAAGTGTCACCAATGCCAGGTTTTTGGCAACCTAATTCACTCACCTCCGTCGGAGTTGTATCCCATGTCCTCTCCTTGGCCTTTCGTTGCTTGGGAAATGGATGTTCTTAGTCCAATCGAGCCAAAGGCTTCGAATGGACATAGATTCATTTTGGTCGCCATTTATTACTTTACCAAGTGGGTGGAGGCTGTCACTTTCAAAGCAGTCACCAAGAAAGCAGTGTAGACTTTGTTCATTCCAACATCATCTGTCGCTTTGGTATTCCAAAGACCATCATCACTGACAATGCAGCCAATCTAAATAGTCATTTGACGAAGGAGGTATGCGAGCAATTTAAAATTTTGCATTGCCATTCTACCCCTTACCGTCCGAAAGCCAATGGAGTCGTTGAAGCGGCAAACAAGAACATCAAGAAGATTCTCCGGAAGATGATCCAAAGGTCCAGGCAATGGCATGAAAAGTTGCCTTTTGCTCTTTTGGGATACTACACGACTGCTCGCACATGTGTAGGTCCAACTCCTTATCTGCTGGTATATGGAACTGAAGCTGTAATACCGGCTGAAGTCGAAATTCCCTCTCTCTGAATCATTGTGGAATTAGAGATTGAAGACACCGAGTAGGTCAAGACCCGATTAGAACATCTAATGCTGATTGATGAAAAACGGCTAACAGCAGTGTGTTTTGGCCAATTATACCAGCAAAAAATGGCGTGCGCTTATAACAAGAAAGTGCGTCTAATGCACTTTGAGGTAGGCCATCTCATTTTGAAACTCATCCTTCTGCACCAAGTAAAAGCTAAAGGAAAGTTGGCCCCGAACTGGCAAGGACCCTACATCATCAAAAAAGTATTATCAAAAGGGGCCTTTCACTTGTTAGATGAAGAAGGATGGGTACCAGACATGACTATTAACGCATATGCAGTCAAAATATATTATGTTTGATATAACCCAATGCTGAACTTTCACGCATGATTTTCTCATATCGAGATGATGAAGGCTATCATTGCTCACTATCCCAAATAGGTGTCACCCTTTTGTTAACCCTTTTGAGCCATATTTGACTTCTTTGTCCCCCCCTCCCCCCCCCATAGGAACCCGTGTGCTTGTAAAAGCAAAAATGAAAAAAAATAAAAACAACAACAACAACAACAAATCTTCTGAGTTAATGAACTACGTTTGACCTGATTCTGAAAGGATACGTTGGTAGCATTATCTTGGGTTCGGTCCCATCACAACGAAAAATCCATATCCCCAATACATTGAAATGGGGCAGAAGGTTGTTTTATTTTGTAGTAATTCTATAAAAAGGTTCCAAAAGTTGTAATTCAATTCAAGGTTCTTTTCACCTTTTCCCATTAAGATCTTATGATCGATCTCTGAACAATGCTAAAGTCACCATGCCAAGAGTGTTGGACAACCTGCCGCATGCAGTATCAGAGTTAAGGGCGACAAAAAAAATGAGAGAGTTTTATCGGTGAAACCACGTATGGGAATCGTAAGGCGACAATGAGCAAAGAAATAAGAGAGTCTTATTGGTGAAAACCCTTAAAGGCACCATAAGGCGACGGTGAGTGGAGAAATGAGAGAGGTCAGTTAGCGAAAACCCGCAAAAGGCGCTACTAGCCGAATGAGGGTTTTTGATTCTCCGGAATAAGAACAACCAAGACAGTTTCAAGATGAATATTTGCGATGGATTTTGAGAATTAGACAGCTAAGACGGATCAGGTGTCAGTCCAAAATGCATGTCCCGATTTATTAAAGTCCGCACATACCTCCATATAAGTTTTCTTATTTCTTTCCCCGAGAGGGACACCTTTATTTTAGGCACAATTCATTTTTCACTTTCAATTGCTCTTCTGTTTTTTCACATAAGTTTTCCTTGAGTCCCTTTCAGTCTAATCTTGCATAAAAAATGAAGCAAAGAAATGGCTGCAAAATTGACTACAGTTTTCTTATAATACCGAGCATAATTTGGGGCATATATGGCATTGACAAAGGCACGAATCCATCTGTGATCTTTTTTGATAAGACGAACAAAGTATCTCAAAGTTATCTCAAAGAAACTCAAAAGGTCGCCTAAGCAAGACTGGCTTTATGGGAAAAGTTGATAAGCACTATGGACGCAAATTGGTACTGGGTGCAAGACAACTAAGTTTGATTTTAAAGGGAAAATTGCCTTGCCTTGGGGATAAGGGTCAGCGATACCATGGACATCCGGGTATGAAACAGTAGGGGGGGGGGGAGCAATGTCGGAAACCCAAGGTCTCTAGAAAGAGATACAGAGTATCCAAGCATCTCGGTACCACACTGACAAAATCGGTTCTTCGACAATAGCGGCCGTGAATTCAAGCTACTCAGGGCATCAAGGCCAAAAACCGACCACCAGTTTGAAAACTCAACATTTTCTTTGCTTAAAGCAAGAACAAAGCAGTGCAAAATGAAGATTCTCAAAGGACGAATGTCTCCAAAGGTGAGTTCCTCAAAATCTCCATTTCTTTTATTTTCAGCATGCATCACTACTTTTCATACAGACCATTTTTGTAGCTTAACCCAGGTAGAACTTTTTTCGCCTAGGGGGATCCAGCTCATATTTTCAGGTAGAAGTACTATTCGCACAGGCTGTTTTACGTAGCTTAAACCAGGTAGAACCTTTTCGCCTAGGGGGATCCAGCTCATAATTCCGGGTAGAAGCACTCTTCGCTCAGGTTGTTTAACGTAGCTTATCTCAGCTAGAACATTTTCGCCTAGGGGCATCCAGCTCATATTTTCGGGTAAAAGTATTCTTCGCTCAGGCTGTTTTACGTAGCTTAACCCAGGTAGAACCTTTTCGCCTAGGGGGATCCAGCTCATATTTCCGAGTAGAAGTATTCTTCGCTCAGGCTATTTTACATAGCTTAACCCAGGTAGAACTTTTTCGCCTAGGGGATCCAGCTCATATTTACGAGTAGAAGTACTCTTCTCTCGGGCTATTTTACATAGCTTAACCCAGGTAGACCTTTTCGCCTAGGGGATCCGGCTCATATCAGTAATACATGATACCAACCCCTGGTTACATCTCCTTATCAGTAATACAGGGTATCAACCCCTGCTTAAATTCCTTCCTAGTGATATAGGGCGTCAACCCCTGGTTACATTTCCTTATCAGTAATACAGGATACCAACCACTGGTTACATTTTCTTTTAGTAATATAGGGTACCAACCCCTGGTTACATTCCTTCCTACTGATACAGGGCACCAACCTTTGGTTACACTTTCTTTCAGTAGTACAGGGTACCAACCTTTGGTTACATTTCTCCTCAGTAATATATGGTATCAACCCCTGGTTATATTTCTCCAGTAATCAGGGTACCAACCCCAGGTTACATTTCTTCTTAGTAATACAGGGTATCAACCTCTGGTTACATTCCTTTCAGTGATACAGGGTACCAACCCCTGGTCACATTCCTCTCAGTAATATAGGGTACTAACCCCTGGTTACATTTCTTTCAGTGATACATGGTACCAATCCCTGATTACATTCATCTTTAGTGATACAGGGCGCCAACCCCTGGTTATATTTTTCCTTCAGTAATACAAGGTACCATCCCATAGTCGCATTTCTTTTCAGTAATACAGGTACCAACCCCTTGTTACATTTCCTTTTGGCAACATAGAGTACAAGTTCGTGGTTACATATCCTCACATAGCTAGTTTATACTGTTGTCTTTGTCTTTCTTTCAATAAGTTAGACAGTTTATAGTTTTTTCTAATAACTCACAAAATTTTCCTAGTCCAAATTGGGGCAGAAAAATTTTGTTCGTTTTGTTCGTCTTTGATAGCTTTGCAGGCCCCACCGTAGAGCACAAGTGACGATTAAAGCTTGCAATTTCAGTTTCTCATTGGAAGAAAGAAGTCTTTCGATCACAAGATAATTGGAGTTAGCTTTGATAATATGTCAGCAGCCCAGCTTCTCAGATTTCATTTTCTCAAATTTTGATCCGAAAAGCAAGCAATTGAGATTGAGTCATAATCTTTTCTTCAAAGGGCGCCAAGATCCAATCTAAGGTCAATGCAAGCGAGCATGTCAAGAATCAAGATTTGACTCCAGAAGACACATACATAGGAATTTTGTAACTCTTAGCTTGCAGACATATATAGTTATCTTCTCTTTTTCTTTTGATGTAAGCAACAAGTAAAGCAACAGCAACAGCAGCAGCAACAATAGTCTTAACTCCAGCGTCTGGTAGTCCCAGCTACCAAATTTTTTCCAGAACTACACTGACTTAATTCTTTATAGCCAAGGATATGTAGGCAACCTCAGAAGCAAGGT
This sequence comes from Nicotiana obtusifolia, assembly GCA_002018475.1. Taxonomy (NCBI): domain Eukaryota; kingdom Viridiplantae; phylum Streptophyta; class Magnoliopsida; order Solanales; family Solanaceae; genus Nicotiana; species Nicotiana obtusifolia. The sequence continues at coordinate 268,361 of MCJB01046456.1, forward strand.
TTGGTCACGTTTTTCAAAAATGCTGTCATTGGAGTGATGCACGAGCAAAATTAGCTATGGCATTCACTTTCTTTGCACAAAAACTCTTCGTGTTCTCGAGCAAAGATGGGCAACTATAAATATCTAATTTTTGCTCTTTCTATTTCTCCTACATTACATTTTCTTTAGGTTTATTGTGTGTGTTTATGAATTTTGGCATTAGATTATTAATTAATTTATTAAGGGGTTTAAAGATGCCATTTTCAATTGAGTTATGCACAAATTAGGCCTAATTTTTTTATCCCAATTCAGCCGACTCAGTCCAATTGTTGGCTTGCCAAGGCCCGGATCAAAACGACGTAGTTTCATAATAAAATGATATCGTTTCACTTAATGAAGCAAGATCAAATCTTACCCATCCATTATATCTTGATCCCGGCTCTCATTCACTCTCTGCCTAGGTATTTAAAGCCTCAAAAATCTGATAATTGCCCTCATTCCCACCCATAATTCCTTTCTCCTTCCTCTCTCTTCACTCTCTCTTTCTTCCTAGCCGCCGAAAATCGCCCATCAGCGGCGGGCCTCCTCCAAACACCCCCAAATTTACACCATGTAATCTCCACAACCTCCTATTTCTATATCTCCAAACCAAATCCTTGAAAACACCCTCAAAATCCTTGAATTTTAGATCTAGGAAACTTTAGCTGCCATTTTTTTGCCAAAATTCTTGAAGCTTCAGCCACTACCATCTTGCAATACCTACATCAACAGATAGAGCTCTTCAAGACCTACCCATTGATGTCAAATCCACCCTGAAACTTCAGCGATAATTTTTTCGGCCACCCCCATCGCTGCTATGCCACCGTCGCCCCAGTATTCGAAGTTGGGTATTCTCCTCATCCTTGATTTTTATTTTATTTTATGCGATTGGTGTTTAGTGTTTTTGTTTTAATTAAAATTCTGCTAGTGTTCATTTTAGTTTAATATTCAATCTAGTTTTTAATTTAGTTTATTATTTAACTCAATCAGTTTTGTCTAGTTGTTTCACTATCAACATGTATTTTTGCATTCTTTTAGTTGTTAAGTTCTAAATCCATATTTAGTTTTTCTAGTTTCACCTCTATTTAAACTAATTAGTTTAGGTTCTTCTGTAACGACCCGATCGGTTGTTTTGAGCTCTAGCGCGTCGTTCGACGGTTTGAGGTCTTGAGTAGCTTCATTTCAGGTATTATGACTTGTGCATGTGGGAGAAATTTAATTTCGAAAATTTTGGGATATATTTGGAAAGAAAATTCTAATTTCGGAAGCTTTAAGTTGGAAGAATTGACTGAGGTTTGACTTTTGCGTAAACGACTTTGGAATCGAAATTTGAAGGTTCCAATAGGTTGTATGATGATTTCGGACTTGAGCGTATGTTCGGGTTGAGCATCAGACCACCCGGGAGCATTTCGACGTTTATTATGGAAAGTTGACATTTTCGAAGGTTTAAGAATTTCATAAGTTTGGCTTGAAGTGGACTGTGGTGTTATCGATGTCCGTTTGAGGTTTCGAGCCTTAGAATAGGTTCATATTGTAATTTATGACTTGTACGCAAAGTTTGGCATAATTTCGGAATGTTTTGGTATGGTTCGGACGTGTTCGTCGAAGTTTGAAAGTGTAAAAGTTTAAAGAAGGGTTTTGATCGTCGATTCATAGTTTCGATGTTCTTTGGCGTGAATTGAGGCTTTGACTAAGTCCGTATCGTGTTATGGGATGTGTTGGTATGTTTGGACGGGATATCGGGGGCCTCAGGTGCGAATTAGATTGAAAACGGATCGAGTTTGGCCTAGGGAGAAATGCAGGTGCGAGACCGCAAAAGCGACCCTAGTGCTGCAGAAGCGGTTGGGCTTAAGGTTGGCTGAAGATGCAGGTGCAAAGAGTTAACCGCACCTGTGGGTGCGCAGAAACCCAGAAGCGGAATGGGCCCTGGGGTGAAGACGTGCAGAAGCGGAGAAAGGTCCGCAAAAGCGGACTCGCAGAAGCGAAAATCTCCAGCGCAGAAGCGGCTGGCTTCGCAGATGCGCAAGGGAGACTTGCACCTGTAATGGCGCAGAAGCGGAATTATTTCCATAGGTGCGAGAGTGCGATGGGGAGGGGGCTTCACAGAAGCGATGATGGTGTCGCAGAAGCGACGTTGTAGATGCGCAAAAATTTGCCCGCAGAAGCGAAACTGGGCAGATTATTAAGGGATCGAATTTGGTTTTTTCCCTCATTTCGTTTTGGATTTTTGGAGCTAGGTTCTTGAGCGATTTTGAGGAGTTTTATTCATGTAACATAAGGTAAATAATTTTTCACTTGTTGTGAGCTAAATGTAAGGTTTATATGTGAATTTAAGGAAGAAAATTTAGGAAAATTGTGGGGTTTTTGGTAGAAAACCTAAAATCAATATTTTTGGATTTTGACCACGAAATTGGACGTCGAATTGCAAATAAATTATACGTTTGAGTTCGTAAGGCTATGGGTAATGTTTATCTTCCAAAAGTTTCAGAATTCGGGCACGTGGGCTCGAGGGTTGATTTTATAGAATTTTGAACGGAGTTGGAATTATTTAAATTGATTAATTATGGGTATTAGAGTATATTTTGATTGGTTTGCACATTGTTTGAATAGTTTAGGCTTTGGTTTGAGGTGTTAGAGAGGCCTTGGAGCCGGTTTTGGAACTTCGGAGCGAGGTAAGTCTCCTACCTAACTTTGTGAGGAGGAAACTACCCCTAGCTGATATATTTGTTATGTGTTACTTGTTGCGGGGCTACATACGCCACATGTGACGAGAGTCCGTGCGTAGCTAGATTCATGTTAGGGCAGACTTAGGTTCCCGCCATGCTATAATTGTACTATTTGAGTTGTCGCTTGCTTATTAAATTCCTTTATTTTGCGTCGCGACTTGAGGCTATACTTGTGTAGAGTGATAGACTTGCTATTGTAGAGATTCGACAGGCTTCATGATTAGCCGCGAGATGATTGTACTCCTCTTACAAATTTCTCTCACGTTATGCGTTCTTACCGAAAGGTTTCCCTTAAAAATTTATATCTCACACGTCTAGTGGTGAGTGGGGTCAAGGACCCGTCAAAGCTTCTTATTCTAATGGGATCGGGTCATTCGCCTCGGCAGGATAGATACATCTATAGTTCTTATCGTTCGATCCTCAGCAGTGCGCACACTATGTGGATCAGGCTGTACGCCTCGGCAGGATTAATGTACCACACTCTCATGGGAGTGGGACGTTCTCCACGGCAATAAAATAGATGTATCTATGGTTTGGTAATGTTATGATGGATCTAGTCGTACGCCTCGGCATTTCTATAAAATACTCTTATAAATCGTGCGTAATAATTTGCAAGAAGCCGGCATATCTGTGAGCTTTTACTGATTGAGCTGTGACGACCTATCTGGTAAGGTCCATTATATATATAATCCGATTGAGGAGGGTAGCTACTAGCTGAGGGTTTGAGTCATTGCTGAGAGGAGGACTGTACCACGTATTTACACTTGTTATTTTGTTTATTTACTCTGACTCACATCTATTTACTTCTACTATATCTATCTTATTGGACCAGTAGTAAGTGTTAATATCGACCCTTCGTCGTCCTTTCTCGAAAGTATCTTTTTTCTGGGAACATGCTCAACCTGGAATTATATGTTCGCGATTCTTCATCCACCGATGGAAAAAATGCTCCAGTTTTCCATTCTCATATGAGGCCGGAAAGTGGACTGGCAACAGGTCAGCATGAAGTGATTCATCATGCTCAAACATGAGCCGATCGCTCGTTAGGGACGGTTTATAGATCATCAATTCCCACAAATGGAATGAAAAGTGGGTCCATGTAAATGATCAAGACCTCGCAAACAACAACGCTCTTTCCCCATATGGAGTTCGGAACCCAAAGGCAATCGTTGAGTAAACTGTATCTTTTTTGTGTTAGTTGACCTAAGTCGCACCCTTACTGCACTTCTCTAGGGTTAGGCTAGATACTTACTGGGTACTCGTTGATTTACGGACTCATACTACACTTGTTGCACTTTTTGTGCAGGTACTTATATGTCTGGTGGTCCTTTGGGCGTAGAGGCGCCGCCATTGCGGAGGACTTTACCTGAGCTGCATTTCATGTTACGAACCGCAGCCTGCAGAGTCTCCATCAGAGTTATTTATATTTTTCTATCTAATTTGTATTCCAGACAGATGTTGTATATTATTATTTTTCCTAGTTGATGCTCATGCACTTGTGACACCTGGTTTTGGGGGTCCCTATGGGTTGTTCACTATTGTAGTTCGTGTAAATTCTATTTCGCACTATTTCATTAATAAAAAAAACTTATGATGTTAAGGTACTAGAATGAGTAATTAAATTAATCAATCACTGTTGGCTTGCCTGACGGCGGTGTTAGGCGCCATCACGACCACTAGTGGATTTTGGGTCTGACATCTTCAATGGTCAATACATGTTTTCTTGATGGTAGTCATTAGGTTCTAGTTTCTTCTTTTAGTTGATAATTAAGTTGTTGTAGCTACTTCTTTGTTATTTGGTTTCAAATTAGGCTTGGTATGATTTAGTTAGAGCTGAAATTTAAGTAATTTAATCATAAAATAGGATACTAATAGGGTGGCTGAAAATATATTTTTTTCTCCATACTTTCGCCGCAGCAGATTTTCAGACTGTCCTTTCAACTTTTTGTCAGCCTTTGTACAGTTTTAGCACACTAAGTCAGTCATTTTGGACATATTTTGGTGAACCAAAATCTATCCAAAAAGTGACTTTCTCTGCCTAATTAAAGAGATGCTCTTTCCTCACTTCAGACAGACATCATCACACTTAGAATACACATTTTTACGCACTCTATACATGAGAGATACTTTGAGCACAAAAACAATAGAGAGCACCAAAATCTATCCAAAAAGTGACTTTCTCTGCCTAATTAAAGAGATGCTCTTTCCTCACTTCAGACGGACATCATCACACTTAGAATACACATCTTTACGCACTCTATACATGAGAGATACTTTGAGCACAAAAACAATAGAAAGTTTGAGAGCTTTTTTAAGTGAGTTTTCCGAAACTAAAATACTTAAAAGAACAAAGGTCCTTGAAGTTTAGTTTTGGATTTTCCTTCCTTGAAAGATTGTTGAGCTTCGAGGTCTATTCAGGTTGGTTTATCTGGTTCTTTTTTCTGCTGTTTGCTGCTGTCCGTTTGCTGTTTGTTGCTGTCACTGCTGTTGATTTTTAGTTCATCCTCTGCTGACATTTTTTCTGCTATCCAGGTAATTCCTTTAATGTACTGAAATTCTTGATCAAGAATGAGTGCAACTGAAGCAATTTGAGTTCTTCAGTGTTAAAAAAAAAAAAACACACATCTTTTGACACTCTAGGTTGAACACACTTTGAAAAGAAAAGGTATCAGCTGAGTATCAAAAAGGAAAAGAAGCTGAAACTTTTTGCTGAGTTTTTTGGGTCATTTCTGCCAGGTTTCCAGCACATGCGCTATTCCCCTCGTATGCTGAATATTCCCCAAGGTATTAGGAATTTGATTACTTGGTATAAGCTGGAGGGGATGACTCTCATAGGGTGTATCCATGGTCGTCCCACGATGGCGTTGTACGTGTTCGCCTGGTCCATGATGTGGAACGTGGTCTCTAATGTCACCCCATCAGCGAGGACATGGAGTGTAATTTCTCCCGAAGTCCATTGTAACTGCATTATTAAACCTGGTTAGTGTTATGCAGCGTGGTACTATCTTATCCTCGAGCCTCATCTGTGTGAGGACTCGGGATGGATGATACACGCTCCACTTCCATCATCTACCATGATTCTTTTGAGGGAAAGTCAAACCGTCGGTATCTGACTCGTGGAAGATGATACTTTCTTCGAGCCCGTCATACTGTTCGTGGATGATTGATCTTTTGAGCTTGTGTGTGGCGGTGAACTTGATGTCGTTGCACCAATAATCATATTGATGGTACGAGCTGGAGAAGGCGGTTTCGGTGGGCCTTGACGTTCTCAAGCCCTTGCTAAGGTGTTTCTGCCTTTGTCGCTGAGTAGTTCTTTGAGGTGCCTTTGCTGTAGCAGGTTCACCACCTCTACGCATAGGGCGACACAATCTTCTGTTTTATGCTTGCATTCTTTGTGGAATTCGCAGAGGGCGTCGGATTTCCTGGTCTTGGGGCCGAATCTCATTTTTGCGACCATTTTACCTTCGTTCTGAGCTTCTCAAGGGCGTAGACCACCCTCTGTAGGTGAAAAAACAAAAATTGTGAGCGGATAACAAGTGGGGCATACCTCTATCGTTCCTGTGAGTCCCTGATCTCAGCCTGGACGAATCGTCTTCATAGCGAAGAGGTGAAGGAACGGGCGTCCTGAGACAAGGCTGATGTCGCTCTTTGCCTGGCCGTGGTATAGGATAGTCTCTCCTTGTGTTATCCCTGCGTTCTTTCCAAGGCTCGAATTGTACCGAGATGAGTCGTCGAGTTGGTCCGTTGAGGTCGTCATCATCTGCTCTGACCTCGGCACAGTAGGCATTATGGATTTCGTCCCAAATGGTTGGTGGATACTTCTTAACTAGCTTAGCAGTTTTCTGTTTGCTCTCAAACCCTCTCTACTCAGCCCATTCTGAAAAGCTACGACGGTTATCCCTTCGGAAACATTTGATAAGGTCATCCTTACCCTGTTAAATCGGGCGAGGAAGTCCCTCAGTCCCTCTTCTGGGGATTGTTTGATGGCAAAGATGTCGTTCCCTCTTGTTTCAGCTTTCTTGGCCCCAGCATGTGCCGTCACAAACTTATCGGCCATTTCTTCGAATGTTTCTATGGAACGGGATAGTAGCTGTGAATACCATGTTAATGCTCCTCCGGTGAGGGTTTTGCCAAAGTTTTTCAGCAAAATGGTGGATCTTGCTCCTTGATGAGGTCATTGCCTTTCACAGCGGTGACGTAGTGAGTCATATGGTCTTTGGGGTCGGTTGTTCCATCGTATATTCTGAGATATGGGGGCATCTTGAAGGTCTTTGGTAATGCATGTGGAGCCGCTTCCTCGCTATATGGCTGTTCTATGAACCTACTAGCGTCCCTTTTTTTACAGTAATTTTGGGGGGGGGGGGGGGGGGA
>MCJB01046456.1:275495-333164 GCA_002018475.1 Nicotiana obtusifolia
GGGGGGAGGGGGAAGGTATTTTGTCTAGTCGTTCCTGGTGCTCTTTCATTTGGTATTTGAGCGCCTTATTTTTGTTTTCCATTTCATCCATTCTTTTCGGCACGGCAGCGAGGACGCTGTCATCTGTATTGTCAGTAGCATTATGAGTTTTACTTGAAGTCGGAGGGTCTGGTTGAGCACCCTGTTCATCATGCATTGCGTGGGCTCTTGTGGTTTCTATAGTCGTGCATGGAGCTTGTTTGTTGAGCACTCTTACTAGGGTATCAGTTAGCCATACCTCGAAGAGCTTTTTCATAGCAGGTGGTGTCTCTTCTCCCTTGGACGTGGAGGCTCCTTTTCCACTTGGTTTTGTTGTGCTGCAGAAAGAGGCAAGCGAGCTCTCTCTCCTGGGGGAGGCAGTGGGCATCACTTCTTCGCCTTGTGTTTCATAGTCATTGTTGATGGCGTTCATGAGGTTAAGGGAAACGTTCTCTGTTACCCTAGTCCCGTTTCCTTGGTTATATACCATGAAATTTTTTTTTTGTACGCACAAAGACTGTAGATAAACCTTGTGGTTTGTTAGATTAACAAGTCACGTGAGTCGTAGATCTAGTGAAAACTAAAAATTTGATTGAGAAAATCTCCACAAATGGCGTCAAACTGTTTGATCCAAAATTTATATCTAGGTTTAAAAAATTAGATTTTCTAATAAAATAGGGTTAATCTTAATCAATATTAATATCCTAAAGATCGTTTAACCTATTTGGTGGCAGAATGTTACAAATTTCGTAGAAGAAGCCGTGAACACGTAACAGTAAACAATATTCAAATAGCCCAAATACAAAGTGAACATCATTAAGTAGCAATAAATGGAATATAATGGCATTTACGTAAATAAATACAAGTAAGATAACCGAAAAAGAATGAAATCGTGTGATGCTCCATCTGACAATGATAAATGATTGACTAACCTTTTAATATTCGGATTCTCCTTGGATCGTGGGAGAAAAGTTAGACAAAGATTTCAAGCAAAGGCGTCTTTTGTATGTATGTAATAAAACAAGAATCTAGAGAGAATGTCAATGTATATTTTTTTACAATGAATATCCAATCCCCCTCTATAACTACATCTCTTTCTCTTTATAAGGGGACATAGGCCAATTAACCCTAATCGTACAGATCCTACGAATATTCACTGGAATATTCTCTTTAAAATCATATAGCCAAAAACTAGCTGTTACTGCTCCGTTAAGGAGAGTACTCGACCTCTATCTCTGCTGACTCCACGACCTAGCCTTCGTCCTTTGTCAAGTCACTTTGACCATGTATTCATCTTTTGTCGAAATCATACTGATGACACGTGGCACCCTTCGAAGGCTCTCTTAGTATTGATGTGGCTCAAATATAACTAGGATAATTTTGGCCTATACAATGACTAACTTGCCCTTTCTAATGATACTCTTATTTTAATCAAATGTAAAATTTAAGACTACTAATGGTAAAATAACATATGTGCTCACTACTTTTTTCTATGGAATAGGTGCTAATTTAGATTTAATTGTACACGTTTAAAAAGCGCCCCCATAAATAATTGAGATAAGTTGTTGAAAGAACGTAGATGAAACATTGCAAGGAGTGACTTGGGTATGAATAGATAGGTTGATGTAATTGGAATAGGCGATAATTGGAAAAAAATCCCTACATAATTGGACATCTCCAATTGATTTCCTTTCGCAAGCTTAACAGGATGGCAATTTTTAAAAAAAAAATGTTAACAGGATGGCAGATTCTTCTCATGTGACAAATGATCAGATCGTGCACTTATTTTTGCTGTGGTTGCTGGAGGCGTGGAAATCTATGTTTGAAGCTGAAAAGTGATTTGAATAGTATATTTCATGAAATAATAGTTTTCACACTAAATAATCCAAGTTTTCAACTTTCCACGTGATTGGACTATGTGACAAACACAAGTATTTGGTTAAACTTAACGAAAAAGAGTGGTTGAAGTTGAAATTGGAATAAGGTATAAAAGAAATAATGGGCCAAACTATAAAATAAATACTGTTTAGCAAATAATATTTCATATATTCCAAATATTGATAAGTACTTGAAAAGATACTTCATTAAGTTTATGGAAATGACACTAAATAGCCACTTTTAAGCATGCTGTTTAAAATATATTTACAGTTTATAATGTATTTAAAGATTAGCCAATTCGCTCAAACTTCTGGATACGGCGGCCTGAAGTTTAAACCTCAAGGTTCAAGCTTCTGAACATCTTGTCTTAAAGTTCGAAAATTATATTCAGAAATTTAAATTTTATGTCCTGAATTTTATGAATTTTAAATTAATAGTTAAAAAAATCTGGACAAATTGTCTTGAATATCAAATAATATTTCATATATTCCAAATATTGATAAGTACCTGAAAAGATACTCCATTATAAGCCCAGAATGAGCGCACTTTAAAGTAGACCGCAAAGACTGCACAGACAAACATTGGGCCTAATCAGCAAGTAGTCTGGGGCCTTTCTAATGATAAGCCCATCTTACTTCGTAGAGTGGATGACTTGTTGAAGACGAATCATCAGATCCTCCATCTTTCTTGAAATTCAATCTTCTTCTCCAGCCCTAGCTCTCTCTCTCTCTCTCTCTCTCTTATTCAACGAATCACCATGACGAAGCAGCAAGCCAACTGGTCTCCTTATGACAACAATGGCGGGTGATGTTTCATAAATTACTATTGTTTCTTTGTCCATGTGACCATGTCGGTGCTTATGTCCTATTCTTACCACTTTGTAGAACGTGCGTGGCAGTAGCAGGAGCAGATTACTGTGTAATTGCAGCAGATACTCGCATGTCCACTGGCTACAGCATTCTTACTCGCGATTACTCCAAGATCATTAAACTGTACGTCATTTTTATTTTTGTTTCAATTACTAACTTGTTTTTTTGTTCCGTTGAGCTGGTTAATATTACGGAGTAGGCTAATAACAGCTTATATACTGCATTATATATTTGATCGTTAGAGTCAATGCATTGCAATCTCAAAAAATTAAGTTTGATTGGTAATTGGGAGCCTAGTTAGTTTGGTGTTTCCGGTAGAAAGTAAAAGTAGTCCTTCTATACTGCACAATTTTATCATAAGCTTTGGAATAGGTGAGAACATTAGTAGCAATTGGAGTGGCATGGGATATGGCAAGTGGCTTTACCTTTTCTGTTAATAATGTGGCCTCAAAGAAACTGTCCGCCTTCTCTTTCTTTCCTTCTTTATTTAAATACTTGGATAAAATGAAGTTACTTTGTCTTGGTTTGAATATGAGTAAACTGTTAATACATAGTAAATATCTAGCAAAAAATCTATTTAAACTGCTAGCTAATTATTCAAATTGTTGCTGTTTCCATATCAAGCGAATGAACCAAACTATCATTTAAATTAAAAAAAAAACAGACTAACAAAGAGTCATCACAATTCAAGCCATAACTATTTACTTAACATTATAATAAAAAGAAAAGAAGAGAACTAATCTCATTTAGGTGACGCCAGACAATCAGAGAAGGAGAGGAGGCTGGACCAAGGGGTGGGAGAGTGCTGGTTGGGAAAGGAGAAAAAGGGAGCGCACAAAAGATCAGTATGCAAATGTGGGTTGCATTTCTCTGTTTTGATGAATCATGCATGGACTATTTGCGTTCCTGTTTTACTTGTTTGCTTGATGAGGTTTGGTCACTACTTAAAATAAAATTTAGCAAGAGGCAATACCAAGTTCAAACTTGTGGCTTCTTTTGAACCCACTTGATCTCTGCAACACAGTTTGTCTTCTGTGTAAACTTTATTCGACCTTTAGTACGTAAAAACTATATTTGCTTACTACCATGCATATAGTAAATCCTTTTGAGAAGTGGATTCAGAAACCCACAAGCCTATATGTGCCTCTGCCATGGGAGGGAGAGAGTGCAGCCATGGTGGCAGTTCCAGGATAAACAATAAAATTAGATATCAGGTCTCCCCCTATGAATTGTAGCATGATAGAATGAATGAAACGGGTATGCCGTACATGTAATTTTCTTCACTTTATGTCATGATACTAATTGACTTTTCTCCTTCTATTTTTACTTACAAACCTTTTCTAATAGACCAGCCTTGTGTGTTCATTATCTGACTATGTAGAGCGGATAAATGTGTGCTGGCATCTTCAGGATTTCAAGCTGACGTGAGAGCTTTGCAAAAGGTTTTGGCAGCTAGGCATCTGGTAAAATACTGAATTTTTTTGCTAATCCTTTTTCTTCAGACAGTTAGGTAGGGAGCATGTAAGCTGTCGTCGTATTCACTTTCAGTGTGCTTCACCTGTTTGTGCTATCTGATCTTTTCATGTGGGAGTAGATGAGCTTGTTGAGAACAACAGTACTGATTGTTAGGTCTTGCTTTATTAGATGAAAAAAGGTTGCATTATGTGGTAGAAAGACAGCAATAGAGACCATGGTCTGATCCATAAGATTTAAAATTTTCTTTAGCCGGAGGAAATGATTGTTGGCAGATTTTTTTTTTTGAGGGGAGGGGGGGGGAGGGTGTTCCATAAATTAAAGGTCGTCGCGTTTAAAGAAAATACAAGATTAGAAAAGATTGAATCTAACAAAAGATGCAAGTAGCACGAAAATAAGATAAAATCATTTGAAATGGTTTGGTCGTGTTTTACATAGGTTGTCCATAGGTGTGAAGATGGTGATTGAAGGTATTAAAAAAGGACGAGATAGATCTACATCAGATGGAAGGAACTTATCTCGAAAAACCTGTAATCCACAGGCAAATTTAGGGGGAAAAAGTAAAATACAATAGACCATGCTGTTTGGGACTCTGAGGCATACTTATTGTTGTTGAAATGAAATTGTCCGAATGAAGCGAAATGGAGGGTGAGGATTCATATGCCACCCCGACTAGTACGGTATTGAGACATTGTTGTGGGGTCTGGTTTTGCTTCTTTCTTTCTTCTTTTTAAGGGGAAAGGACTGACGAAGGTATTGAATATGGTAGAAGAAGTTTTGGATTAGACTGAAAATTCATTTGTCCACAAGCATGAACTGTATAATGTTTTTCTTTTTAATATTCCTTTAGTTGTTACTTTTCATTTTTATTTAGTTGTATGACTTTATAAATAACTGTAGAAAATATAGAAAATTCAAATACCAAAAACAAAAAGCTTTATTAAATGTGGAAATTTAGTGTTCCCTGCTTAAATGTTAATTGTATTATGAAATGAGTTGAATATCTTTCCCTAAAAAAATTGATTTGAGTTGATTGCTTATTATAGCTTATGATATGTTTAAGCCAATGTGTTTGTCTCTGAATTTTTTTATTCCAGTTTTGAGTCTCTCCGCATCAAGTGTAAGATACAAACATTACAATTCCGTGGAACTAATAGTTGCAGTTCCATGGGTAATTGCCAAAATGTATTTATGGTTTGCAAATTGGAAAAAGTGGGAAAATTGACTTGCTTGGGGTTGCGTCTGGTGTTTGCTTAACGCAGGATGTGATGCATAGCTAGTTTGTTATATAATTACATGAGAAGTTTGGCTTACTTTTTAACAAAGAATTAGCCCATAAGTGAGTGAATCAAAAGTTAAATTTGATCTAATTTGTATTGTATTTGGGTTTTCAGGAATCATAAAAAGCGAGTATTTAAAGTAAAAGACTACAAAGAAAAATAAAAACTAGTCCAATGACTGTAGAGTAGACAAGTGCAGCTTAAACTCTAATTAGAATAATAGTTTACTAATGCAATGAAATTCTTATATCAAGATCCTTGAACACCACCTCCCCTTATATATTTACATAATCTTAGAAAAGCAATGTTATTCACCATGGTAAACCATTTTGCATTGAAGCATGGGATAGGGGAGGAGTAATTTCGAAGCCGCTAAAGTAAAGGTACAATCACTAGTAATTTTGCCTCACCTTATAATCTGGTGGTATTACAATCCCCTATTATAATTTACAATCTTAATGAGATATCAGATGTGACGTTCTGATGTTTGTTATTTGAAAATAGATCTATCAGCACCAGCACAATAAGCAGATGAGCTGTCAGGCTATGGGCCAACTGCTTTCAAACACGCTGTACTACAAACGTTTCTTCCCCTACTATTCTTTCAATGTTCTAGGTGGCCTTGACAATGAAGGTAATCGGTTATCGGTGGAAATGTTGTCTTCAGGTTATTTATTTGTAGTCTTTGCTGGTAAGAAGTTTATATAATATCATCTATAAATCTTGTAGGAAAGGGATGTGTCTTCACATATGATGCTGTTGGATCATATGAGAGGGTTGGCTACAGCTCTCAAGGTTCTGGTTCAACTCTGATCATGCCTTTCCTGGACAACCAACTGAAGTCTCCCAGCCCTCTCCTGCTACCTGCCGAGGTTTGGTCCGTCTTTAATATGTTTAAATTTTCTCTTACATAGATGAAAGCATTGGAGATTCTCCTAAAAAATGAGGAGAAAGATAAAAGCAGGCTGTCTTCTTAATGAAGATTCCATGACCTTCGCAGGATGCTGTTACTCCACTTTCTGAATCAGAAGCCATTGATTTAGTTAAGACATGTTTCGCTTCAGCAACAGAAAGGGATATATACACTGTAAGTCATTTATATGATGCCTTTTAGGCAATCTGTTGTAAAATTCAAATTCGTTTACTTCTTGGACTTTGGGTTCATTAAGCACGACCAAACTTCCAATTACCTTTCCCTTTTTCTCCCCTCCCCTCCAGCCCCTACTTTGTCTCTGCTTTACATATTTTACAAATACCCGCTGTCTGTGAGGTGAAATGTTTTAGGTGGTCTTTTCCTATACAATTAGTTGACGGGAGAAACTTTGTTTCACATGATTAGGAAAAAGCTTTTACTATCAGCCTATATTTCTGAATATTATTGCTCCGCTTAATTGCAGGGTGACAGGCTGGAGATAGTCATATTAAATGCTGATGGCATTCGTAGGGAAGAAATGGATCTGAGGAAAGATTAATTTCTTGTGTCTCGTTCCTGAGTTTCTTCTTTCATTAGCTTGTAAGGCGAGATTACGTGTAAACAGTTAACTCCACCAAATATTTCTGTAGATCATTGCCCGTCAGTTGTTAATGTTCGATCATCAATGAATGTAAGCAACTGAATTTCGTATTACAAAATATTTTGCTTAATTATAAAAAGATTGGCAGTTTAAACTAGTAATTTTGTTTGAAAAAGGAGGTAAGAGATTCAGAGGGGTTGGTGGGACTTGTTGTCAGCTTCTCCTGCCTAGTGGTGTCCTTGGGAAACTATCTGTGGGTCTTCTTCCAAAGTGGATTTTTTAATTTACCTGGTAAGCTTTCATAAGAAAGGAAACATTTTTGGCTCAAATTGGTGTGTACAATGGATAGCTTTGGGATCAGAATGGTGCTTCTGTTTCTTTATATTTTTACGAAAGGCTCAAATCTGTATCTTCTGACATTTGGCTGACGTCCCTTTCAAAGCGATGATATATATGCAAGTGTATTGATATAAGCGTCTGGACGCTGATCATACACATGAAATATCAGGTTATGGTTTAATCATGTTTATATTTGGCTCTTTTTGTTGTAAACTGGTTGCTTGCATTGCATGTACATTACAAGTTTTAAGGGATGATTGGTAAGCCCAATCTTTCTTCTGTCCACTAATTTGGCTGGAATAAAGCAGTTAAATACTTTTTCTCTTAAAATATTAATGACCTTTCTTCAGATTTTAAGTAGGGTCAAGACTCAACTTCAACCAAATATTGTCCGGGTGCGTATATTTTTGTCCATGAAATGCTATTTTTTCTTTTAAAAATTAACCTTTATTCTGCTGCTTCAGTTTGAGCATATTGCCAGCTTTTGTGATGTTGGAATAACAATACTAGAAAAGAGATGACCTGAAATTAGGCTTGGATTGAGACCTAAAATGATCTTTCTCCACAAATAGCACTATGTAAAGCCCACGCCTATCCTAATCAAAACGGTGGCATTACATCTAAAGTGCCAACTTTTGACGGAAAAGGATCGCATGCTAATGCTGTTGTAGTTTGACCTCATTTGGTTCAAACCTCTCTTCAATACATTTATTTGATGAATGGAAACAAAGTGGCATTTTCGAATATACTTCATATTTTTCTCATGGATTTATGTTGCCCCACTAGGTATATTTTATTAAAAGCAGAATCATGGATTTCTGCTTGTCACAATTTGGACCACTTTAGGTTTTTATAGAAACTTTAGAGCTCATACAATGGGGTATAGGTAATAGGACAAGTGTCAGCGTCAGACGCTATAAAGTACTTCATTTAATATATCCAACGGTAGTTTTGCTTACCAGCACACCTATAACTTCCCCCTCCACCCTGGCTGAGATCGCTTATTATTTACGGAGTATACTAACTTTTTCCTTTATTCATGTAAGTTTTGCTGTCCTTTCCACGTGTACAAAGAGTACAAAGCGCCTTTAGCATTATATAATTAATTTACCTTATTTGATTATAAAAATCTAATTTAAGTTGGTTTTGGAAACTAGTCTTTTGGCTAGTTTCAACCTGGTTTTTTCCTTCCCCCCCACCCCCCCAGATTTTAATGATTCCTTTTTCTTTCAAAAAGACCACACCTAATGCAATACCAAAATAAAATCTAGAAGCATCCACAATTTCAAAGATCTCACTCGTTATAATTTCCAATTCCTTGTAGAAAAGGAAATTTTTTTCTCCCTTTGGCAGTAGGAATCGGAGTAAAATTTAGTACTAGTATTAATAGTTCATGCAAGTATTACGAAGTTGTCTGCTTTTGCCAAGTGGTGAAAAGGTTTGTGGAAATTAAGATGGCGAGTTTATCAAGCATTCCTTCAGCCTCGTCAATGTTCCAGGCCTATGCCTCAATGATTGCTTCAATTACCCTTTTTAAGACAATGCTGAATCAAGTGGTTCCTCGTCAAGTCCAGTACTATCTAGTCTCCAAAATTCGTAGTTATTATCGTCCTCATTCATCAAACATAACTCTGGTTATAGGAGAAAAAGATGGCATAGCTATCAACGAAGTCTATAATGCTGCTGAAATCTACTTGTCAGCCAAAACCAGCCCCGAATTTCAACGTTTCAGAGTTAGCAAAAGACCCAAAGACCCAAACGTGAACGTAAAATTCGGCAATTGTGGAAAAATTACTGATTCTTTTGAAGGGATTCAATTGGTCTGGAGGTACGTTCACGAAGCTGGCACAAAGAACTCCTCACAAGACGGTGATTTTGGTCGTGGTAATTTTGCTTCTGAGAAACGTACTTATTTTGAGCTCAGCTTCAAAAAGCAACATAAGGAAAAAATCGTGAATTGTTACATCCCTTTTGTACTTGAAAAGTCCAAAGTCATGTCTGATGAGAAAAAGGTTGTCAAGTTGAATTCTCTAGCAAATGGTCCAACTTATAATTCTATACTTTGGGATTCCGTCAACCTTGAGCACCCTTCAACTTTTGAGACACTAGCATTAGAACCAGCACTGAAGAAAGCCATAATAGAGGATCTTGATAGGTTTTTAAAGAGGAAAGAGTTTTATAGGAGAGTAGGAAAAGCTTGGAAAAGAGGATACTTATTGTATGGACCACCAGGGACAGGAAAATCAAGTTTGATTGCAGCAATAGCTAATTATCTAAAATTTGATATTTATGATTTAAACTTGTCTCATATAAGGCGAGACTCCGATTTGAGAAAGTTGCTGTTGAGCACCAAGAATAGGTCTATACTTGTCATTGAAGACATTGATTGCAGCGTGGATCTGCCTGAGAGAACTCAAAATCGCACTAATCATGCTGAATATGGTCGTTCACGAGATCGTGAGGTTAGTGTTCTCGTCACCCAAATTCCTTACCTTATTTTTGAAACATGTATTTAAATTCTGATTAACTATATTATCCTTTATATTGTACTAGTAGTACAATTATCATGGGTATACTGCAATTCACATATATAAAGAGTAGACTATTATGTAGTATGTATGTGTGTGTACTATGTAGAGTGAGAGAGTAGCGCAGCAAGGGTTAAAGTACTTAATTTTTCTTGTGTGAACTTTAATGTAGATTATTCCAACTTTCTAAAATAAAATTTATAAATTTGAAAAATTAAATTATAAGTCATTATAGTTAATAATTCAAAAATATATAAAATATTAATACTGTCATATAAGATGGAGTAATTAACACGCACCTGAAGATTTTGGTCATATTATAACTGGCTTGTTAAGGTGGCTTTTGAAGATTTAGTCCCTCACTTGTGTTGACATGTTAAAAAAATAGCTCGGTGCACGAAACATCTTGCATTTATGCAGGGTTTGGGAAAAGGCCGCATCCTAAGAGCGTGATTTAGATAGCCTACCTTAATGCAAGCACCAGTACATTAATGACTGATATCCACCGCTCAAACCCGTAACTTATAAGCCTGTGCTGACATGTTGGATCTTTTTTCCCCCTCCTTTTACAGCTTACACTTGGTGGATTATTAAACTTCATAGACGGGCTATGGTCAAGCTGTGCAGATGAGCGGGTTATTATATTTACCACAAATCACAAAGAGAGGCTTGATCCAGCTCTGTTGCGACCTGGACGAATGGACATGCACATCCACATGTCGTACCTAACAAGTGAAAGTTTTGAGGTGTTGGCTGCTAATTATTTGGAAATCCACGATACTCGTCAGGGGTATTTTCGAGAAATAGAAAAGTTGATTGAAGGTGTTCAAGTCACCCCTGCAGAGGTTGCTGAGGAACTTATGAAGAGTGAAGATGCGGATGTTTGCCTTGGAGGTCTTGTCAATTTTCTTAAAAGAAAAAGGATTAGTAATACTGAGGAGGAGGCGACCAAGGATAATAATACTACTGATGATGGGATACAGCTTCTAGAAGTAAAAAGAAGAAAAGCAGCTTAGAAAATAGCATAATTCAGTTTATCCCTAAAGTAGAAAGATTAATTTGTGCATGAGTTTAAGCCTTTGCTGATGAAGTTTCTGTCAGAGAAGATTTTTCTTTTTCTTTTTCTTTTTCTTTTTCTCGCTTGTATTCGATTGAATGGTTATGTGGAAGTGGAACAACAGAAATTGTGGAAGTGTTCCTTCGGTGAATCTTCTTAATTCCCGTCATGCCAGTAGGGAGCAAAGTTTTCATACTATCTAGAAATTGGATTGAAACCTTCGGGCGTTAACTTGGAAAAAAGTTACCATTTTCACAGTATGTTGGAAAATTGATTCACTTGTTAACATGGCATCGATCATGATGTATAGGTTTTTGACAATCCCCTACTTTGGCATTTGTCGAAAGTATTTTATTTGGCTGATCAGAAGTGCTTTTCAAATTAATTACTTAAATACAAATTGATTTTTACCAAAGTACTTTTGAGAAAAACACTTTTGGAAAAAAATACTTCTCAAAGTAAGTTGATTTTTGAAGCTTGGCTAAACAGGCTATAAGTCAATGAACAACTGAAGAATACTTAAACAATTGCTAAAAGCCAGAATAAATTTTATCGCTTTGATATGCGTGACAACAGTGACCAAAAAATATAAAGGTTCTCCTCTTTGTATAGTAGAGGAGTTTTAACTGTAATACAAGTCTACATAATGTAAAAATCCCTTCCTTCCTTTTCTCTCACGAAAACACGATTTATAGCCAATAGCAAGCGTGATCCGTGTCGTAATATCCGGCTGATGGCGGATATTTCGGCTCTCTATTTGTCTTCTTTTTTTTAAAAACCGTTTTTCCCTTGACCCTCGATTCTTCGTACGGCTCGAGCTGGAATCTCTTCGGGTTCATCCATGCTCAATTCCCGACGTATCATTCATCCGCTCCTCGTTCCGATCTGCGGGTACCCTCGGTTTCACTCGAGCTGGTAACGAGTAACGTTGTTCCTCGCTTCTCAACGAAAAATCGGGGATAACTCTATCCTAGTCCCATCATTTCTTGGAGAGTATTATAGGAGCGATGAGAAGTGACTAATTGACCCCAGTTCCTTCTCTCGCACACCATGATCAAGTTGATGAACCGAAACGTCCCATTAGTCCTGTCGTTCTGATTTTGGACACGTGTCAGCCGTTTGTTGATCATCCTCGGCAGTTATCGAATTTGAAACGTCATGCATTCATTACTCTTTCCCTGTAAAAGTTGTCGTTTCCTATTTTGACTTTTTTACTTTCTGATTTCAAGTTTCTTTAAGTTACCCTCGAGTTTTTTATACCCTCATCTGTTCATCAATCCTTCAAATCTTCATAAACTATTCTTCACATCTTCATATCTTTATAGTTCATCTCCAAACCTTCAAATCTTCAAACCTTTATGTCAAACCTTCAAATCTTCATATTCCAAAACAAAGATGGCGAAGACTTCAAAATTGGTACCCCAAAACACCGCATCAACGACTTCTTCCTCGGTCGCCGACACCGAAGTAGTGCCTCCGGTAGTAGCCCTAGGACCTCCATTTACAGAGTTTATCCTCGACGGTTGCTCCATAGATAATGACTTTAAAATCGAGAATCCCTCCGCACAAGGGGATCAGCATAAGGATACGTGGAGTTACGTTTGCTCCATTACCGAGGAGACGTTCAAGGCTGTCCGAGAGGACTGTAAATGGGAAGGCAACGGCATAGTCATTCCCAGTCCCGATGATAACATCACGACGCATGTGGGAGGATACTTAAGTGTTTACACTTATCCTTTCACGTTTGGTCCTGTTGATATGGTGGTCCTCTAGTTTTGCAAGAGGTACAAAATTTGCCTCGGCTAGTTCACCCATCCTTTTGGAGGATCGTGATCCTTCTCCGTCATTTCGCAAACAATATGGAAGAGCATCGGTTCACGATCGATCACTTGCTTCGAATTTACAGCCCCAAATCTTCTAAGGGGGGTTAATGAAACTTGCTCGTCGGGCAAAGAAAGCTCCCTTCTCCTGCATAGACGAAGACAGGACCGAGGTTGGTAGAAGTGGAACCCAAATCGTAAGTTTACTTCCTCTTAAGTTGTCAAAGTCCCTTCTTGTACCTACTTTACTTTCTCATGACATGTTTCATTTGATATACAGCTGTCCCGCGAGTCCCCAACGCGGTCCTGTATTTTAGGGAGTGGGTCGAGGATATATGCAAGCAGCTCATCTATTCCGAGTGTGAGTGGCGTAAGCTCTACAAGGGCAAGTGGGAGACTCGTTCTCACGGTGAGTATCTTTTTATGGTTGAATTTTTTTTGGTCGTTCTTTATTCTGTTATTATCATGGCTAAGTCCTTCTTTCACAGGCTTGCCTAAGACCACCGAACTTCTGGAAATTGTCGATGCTGTGACCTCGACCCCGTCTACAAAATCCTCCGCTTCTTTACAGCCTGTTACCGAAGCTGCTGCGAAGAAGGAGGAAAAGACAAAGAAGAAGAAAAGATCCCCTGACTCTTCAAATGCTCCTGCCGAGGCCAAAAAGAGAAAAAGGATTGTGCTCGGGGTAAAAAAGAGCACCAAAAAGACTTCAGGCGCTCGAGTCCCGGATTCTGAAGCTCTTCATCGGTTCAAGGATTTTCCCTAGGATGACGAGGACATGGAGTTCGTCATTCACAAGATGATCGATGCAGACCAAGAGTTGATGGCCCCGAAGGGGGATGCTCGTAGGGCTGAATTCTCCTTAGCTCAGGGGCCCGAAGAAGAATGCGTGACTGTTGCACCGCAAGAAGCCCCTCCGGTCCCGAGGAGGGCTACCTCTGAAAGCAACGTCGTCATCCATATTCAAGATTCACTTCCTTGTATGGAGGCCATTTTAGATGAAGCTCAGGCCGCCGAAGAGAAACTGACCGAAACGTCCCGTGCTGTGGATGATGCCCTTAACTTGTTTTTCGAGGGTGTGGACGTCAGCATGTTGGAGGATTACTTTGGCTTTGGCCACTTGGAGATTCCAAAAAGGGTCGTGCAACTGGTATCAGGTGGGCCGAGTTCAAGCTCAAAGGTCGAGAAGCAGTTTCCCGCCCCGAGTGTGGATCCTGAACAAAAAAAGATGGTCATGTTCACTGTACTAGAGGATACTAGCATGTTATCAGGGCCAGCCGGAGTGACCAGCTATATCCATTCCTTGGTAACTGAAGAAGACCAAGTGAAGATGAACGAGGTAGACGGGCCAAGCCTTTTCAAAGAGGTTCAGAAGGCGTTGAATGAGGTATACCTTCTTCCCTTTTCATCTTAATGAGTTCCCATTGCCTTAACGATCTTCTTTCTCTATATCTCAGACCTTGGTGCTTCATCATTAAAGCTTCCATTGGTCCAAGATAAAGGTGAGTCACCTCAAATTCGAGCTCAAGGATCAGGTCCGGCAAACAGATATATACAAAGCTCTTAGTAAGCATAAGAATGAAGTCCTTAGGGACATGGCGACCGCTCCGCCCTCCAAGCCAAACTGGAAAATGCCCAGAAGGAGGCCTCGACAGCAAAACACGACCATGCCCTTCTGGTTAAAAAGGTAAGAGTTCTTGATATTGATAACGAGAGGCTAAATGCCAATGCTAACGTCGCAACCTCGTAGGTCCAGGAGAAAATAAATTTGATCGACCTGCTCATGTCCGAAATGGACGATGTCAAGGCTTCAGCTGATGAGCTCAGAGGCAAAATGGATCGCCCATCGTGGGAGCGGGATACCACCAAAGAGGACTTGGTATCGACCAAAGTGCAGCTCTGAGTGATGAAATAAAAATACCAACAAATGGTCTCGACTGAATGAGGAACTCCGGGCGCAACTTGCCTCGGTTGTCGTAGAGCGTGATGCTCTTGGCCAAGAGTATACTGCATTGAATTCCATATTATAGGTGGCTTCGAATGAGGTCTTAGAAGCCCATGACAGGTTGGCCTAGTATAAGGCTGATGTCGAGATAGCTGAAGCCCGTATTATAACGAAGGCTGAGTATGTGAAGTGGTTATTGTGATACCCCGTAAATTCACCTACTTGATTATGCCTAATGTGGTAAGTGTGTATGGGCCTAAGAATAAGAAGAATAGTTGGAAAATATTGAAAGTGTTGAAAAATGTTAAGAAAAAGAACAAAATGAACAAAAAGCGTTAGAAAGGGGATTATGCGAATCGCTTTTTACATATGCGATTCACATATTTGACAAGAGGGGTCGCGAACTGAAGCAGAGAACTGGGCTGACGTTTTGTCAAAAACGCGACGAGAAAGCGAACCGCGAAACTGAAAAGCGGTTCGCGAAATCACCATGTCCATCGCGAACACGGACAGTAAGTTAAGGTGAGAAAAGCGACGAGAAAGCGATTCGCGAAATCAAAAAGCGAACCGCGAAATTGGCCTCCTGCGTCGCGAAATGGAACAGAAACTAGGGTCGCATTTCGCGACCAAAAAGCGATCCGCGAAACCAAAAAGCGAACCGCGAAATGGCCCCCCCACGTCGCGAATTTGACACTTTTGCTGAAATTAAGTTTCTGATTCTTTGACCTATAAAAGGGACCTAAAATCGTTCCCTCTTCATTTTTACAAGACCCAAACATTAGAGAAGCTCTCAAACAACTTCTCTCAAAGAACCCATGAGCCCTAACTGATTTCCCTTCTTCCAAACACAAGAAATTGAAGAAGGAAAGCATAAAACTGACGAAGTGAGAAGAAGCCCTAGCTGAAGCTTGTCTCTTGCAAGCCCAAATTAAAGGCAAACTTAGAGAATGAAGCATCAAGGAAGGAAAATAAGTTAATCAACATGCAAGGTAAGTTCTTGCACCCATTTACTTAGGGATTCTTGGAAATCCATCGCATGCATGTAAGAATCCATGAAAAATGGGGAGGGAAGCTTGGGTCTAAACTAAACACCACCAATGGAGTGGGTCATGAACAATCTTGAATTGCATGTGTCATAAGAATGCTTAATAAGTCTAAGAGGGAAGAAATTAAGGGAAAAACACCTCATGAACTTCGGAAATTATGAATAGTAGTATGAAACCTAGTAAGTAATGGTTGGGTTGTTCCTAAATTGTAGATTAAAGGATTGTACGCACTTCCATAAGCTTGGAAGCGGATGCTAGATATACGTTCCAGGTATGTAAGACTATACCGTTCTTTCTTTTGCACGATTCTTGTCGAATACAATATGTCTCAAAGAAGCCCAAAGGAATACTCTATTCTTAGAAGCTAGGAAAGCTTATATCGATTTCTCCCTATGGAAGATTCCTATATGTTGCTATCCGTTTGACATTACGTCATCCCACGAGTATAATTGATAAAAGAACTAAGTGTTATGTCACTACGTGAAAGAAGAGTAATAAGAATGACAAGAAAGAACGTAAGGCACGAATGAGTCGTTATGAATTGAATGCATATGTATGGTTGTATATGATTGAATTGGAATGATTCCATGTAATGAAGAAGTGAATGAATGAGCCAACTTGTGATAGTTGTTTACGACCGAGCCGTTGTGGCCGGGTAGTTATGACCGAGCCGTTGTGGCCGGGTGTGAGTCCAAAGAGGCACACACGACTATGACCGAGCTTGATATGGCCGGGTATGAGCCCTAAGAGGCATACACTATTATAACCAAGCTTGAAAGGGCCGGGTAAGGTTAAGGTTATGATTATAGTTATGATATGATTATGAGCCCATGGAGGCATATATGTGTGTGATTGTATGTGATAACGATAATAGTAATAATGATTATGAAGCCCACGGAGGCTTGATTATCGATTGTGGTCCTATAAGGACGTATGCACGATGATTGTATAAATAGAATGAGTACATGATGAATGTGTTTGAAATGATATACTTAAAAGTAAGAAGTCCTCAGCAAAGCAGGTGTAAACTGAAGAATTGAATGCCTAATGCCTTTGATATAATGAACATATATGAAACTAACAGGCTTGTGAGAATGAAATATGTCTTAAATCTCTGAAATGATGGAAATGAGTTCCATAATGTAAATGGTAAAGGTATGCTTCCCTCGGAGGTGAATCCCAGTATTGTGAGTTGTATACTCCTATTATGTTGCTTATGTTATTGCTTTCAGTTATATTCCTGTTTTACATACTCAGTACATATTCCGTACTGACGTCCTTTGTTTGTGGACGCTGCATATCGTGCTGCAGGTCCAAATAGATTGACAGGTGAAGCTCCTCCTCCACAGTAGGCTACCAGACCAGCAGAAATAGCAAGATTCATCTTTCGGACTTGCTATACTTGGGTATGTTTTTGTATAGATATTTTTGGGCATGTCGGGGCCCTGTTCCGACTAAGTATTTTGTATGTATTCCATAGATGCTCATTAGACAAGAAGTCAGTGTATGTACAGACAAGAGTTGGGCTATGTGTATGTGTAATTATGTCGCCTTGTTGGCATTGTATGTATTCCGTTGTACGGTTTGTATATAGCCCAGTTGGTTATGTTGTGGGTGAATGCATGTTATGGTATGATATGTGTTGGTGACAGGTTGATGTCATTATTGTTAGCAGGATCAGTGTTGTTATTGCCGTCCAGGCAAGTATGGTACACCTTACGAATAGTAAGGGTAGTCATGCACAGGGTTCGCCGGTACTCTGCAAGCAGGGTCCGGTGCCCGGTCGCAGGCCCCCTAGGTTGGGTCGCGACAGATGCGCTCAAACAAGGACAACTGAGATACAAAACAAGATAAGGCTCTACTAGGCTCCGATATGTCCAATCTCACGAACCTGTTGGCCAAAGCCTAAACATCCGTAGCCAAAGGCCTCTCCTCAGCTAGAATTTATGCTAAACTTCCCATACTCTCTGCCTTTCTACTCAATGTATCTGCTACAACATTGGCTTTCCCCGTGCAATAAAGAATTGTGATATCATAATGTTTCAATAGCTCCAAGCATCTCCCCTACTTCAAATTCAAATCGTTCTGTAGAAATAGATGCTGGAGACTCCGATGATCCGCATACACCTCACAAGACACACCATATAAGTAATGCCTCCAGATCTTGAGTGCGTGTACAATAATTGCTAACTTATGATCATGTACTGGATAGTTCTTCTTATAGGGCTTCAACTGGCAAGACGAGTAGGCAATTTAACCTACTGTTCAACATCAACACACATCCAATGCGAACCAGCAAAGCATCACAATAAACCCTATATGACTCTGAACCTGAAGGCAAAATCAACACCAGAGCTATAGTCAAAGCTTTCTTGAACTATTTAAAGCTCTCATAATACTTATCCGACCACCTGAACGAAGCTCCCTTCTAAGTCAACTTAGTCAATAAGGCTGGAATAGATGAAATCCCTCTATGAAGTAACGGTAATAACCAGCCAAACCCAATAAGCTCATGATCTCTGTAGTGGTAGAAAGTCTGGGCCAACTCTAAACTACCTCAATCTTCTTTGGGCCCACACTCATCCCATCACTAGATACCACATGACTCGAGAATGCAACCGAGTCTAACAAAAACTCGCACTTGGAGAACTTAGCATATAGCTTGTTCTCCCTCAAAGTCTGGAGCACAGTCCTCAAATGCTGCTCATGCTCCTCCCTTCTACGGGAATACACCAATATATCATCAATGAAAACAATGACGAAAGAATCCAAATAGGACTGAAACACACTTTTTATCAAATGCATAAAAGATGTTGGAGCATTAGTCAACCCAAAAGACATCACCTAAAACTCATAATGCCCATAACGAGTCTGGAAAGCAGTCTTAGGGATGTCCGAAGCCCTAATCTTCAACTGCTGGTACTCCGATCTTAAGTCAATCTTCGAGAATACCCTGGCACCCTGAAGCTGATCAAATAAATTATCAATGCGCGATAATGGAAACCTTTTCTTGATGGTCACCTTGTTCAACTATCGCTTGTCAATACACATTCTCATAGACCTGCCTTTTTCTTCACAGACAACACTGGTGCACCCCAAGGTGAAACACTAAGCCCGATGAAACCCTTATCTGGCAACTCTTGCAACTGTTCCTTCAAATCCTTTAACTCAATCGGAGACATACAATACAACAGAATAGAGACATGTTGTGTGCACGATGCCAAATCAATTCCAAAATCAATATCCTTATCGGGTGGCATGCCCGGTAGGTCTGCAGGTAACACATCAAGAAATTCCCTCACTATTGGATCTAACTCAACAGTAGGAGTATCAACACTAACATCTCTGAAAAAATCTAGATACACTAAACATCCCTTCTCAACCATCCATTGAGCTTTCAAAAATGAGATCACTCTACTGTGAGTGCAACATAAAGAACCCTTCCATTCCAACCTCGGCAACCGCAGCATCGCCAACGTCATGGTCTTAGCTTCACTATCAAAAACAACATGGTACAAGGAAAACCAATCCATACCCAAGATCACGTCAAAATCCACCATATCTAATAATATGAATTCCACCCTCGTCTCAAAACCATAAATAGTGACAACACATGATGCAAATAAATTTGATCAAATGTTATCAATGCCATCAATGAACAAGACAAAAAAAGGCGTTGGTTAGTTTTGGAGAAGAGCCAAGCGTCCATAATTCTTACTATAGACGAATCTTGTGTTGAAGATGTACATTTGTGTCTATGTTATATTATTGTGTAGTTATTGAAGACATTAACTATTACTTGTTTTGGAGTCCTGCGTGACTATTTCTTAAACTTAGCCAAATTGTGGCCTTTTTGTTAATTAGTTATTTCCTAGTTGATTTAGGTTAACTAGTTATTCTTTTCCTAGTTGATTTAGGTAAAGGCTCATTCTATATAAGCCTAAACACTTCATTATTTTGATACCTTTTGACATTATTATCAATCAAAAAAACGGCAGCACATTGCTCCCTAAATCGTGTGAATTAACTTGTCCAATTTTGGTATGATTCAAAATTGAACTTGTTCCTTTGTTTGATCGAACAGTTTGCAAGACCATTGTTGTCTTGAGGGTTGTTCGTATAGTATAGGTGCTCCGTGACTTCATCAAGAAGGCAAGTAGACTAGTTCCTACTTGTTGTCTTGATAGTTCATTGAGCGTCTTACTTCTATCTTTTGTTTTCTTGTTTCCGCTTTTTATATTGCATCAACACACGACCAATAAACTCGATCCACCATAATATAATCACCAATGGTATAGACACATGCACAGGAGCATCGAGAGAACCATGAGGCATATCCAGACAAGAAGCATAATATGATGAAACATATGAATAAGTACAACTAGGATCACATAATATTGAAGCATCCTTGTGGCACACAAAAACAATACATGTTATCACTACATAAAGACAATGGCCTCGTTCCTCCTTGGAAATGCATAGCATCTGGCATGACCTCCACTGGACTGAACTCCCCCTCTAGGACGACCATGTCCTGGATGACCTCTACTCGCAGCTGGCAAAGTGGATGGTGTAGCAACCGGTGCGAGAATCACAGTCTAAATATTCTGTTGCACTGACCTCTACGAAGACGGGGGCAATATTTCCTGACGTGCCCCAACTCTCCACACTCATATCAACATCTGACCGGTAATGACTACGGGGCCTAAGTCGGACCTTAGGAACTAGAATAACCACTATAATATACCAGTAAAGACGAATCCTAAGCAGATGGAGTGTGCTAAGAGCTCTAAGCTGGGAGTGCACTAAATGAAAACTGCACTAAAGCTTCTCGACCAGGTGGTGGTGTATGATAAGCTGGCGTGCTAGAACGGCTTCTCCCAAATTGACCTCTGCCTCAAGATGAAGCACCACTGAAGCTACCTGAATATCGGGACCTCTTGTTCCTACCATGCATCATATCCATATTCTAGATGTGGATGCACTCTACACGATGTGCTATCTCTTCCACCTGATGAGAAGAAGTCCCGGTGTCAGTCTCTTTATCCATAGCAAGGCGAATACTAGGTGAAGACCCTCAATGAATCTCCTTACTCTCTCCTCCTTGGTGGGAACCAAAGAAATTTCATAACGGGATAGCTTTGTAAACCTCATCTCATATTTAGTAACTAACATATGACCCTACTGTAGGTACTCAAACTGCCTTCTCAGCTCCTCGCTCCTAGTGTGTGGCCCAAACTACTCCAAAAAGAGCTTGGAGAACTGAGCCCATATAAGAGGAGGTGATCCTATTGGTCGACCCATCTAATAAACCTGCCACCACCTCTTGGCCGAACCCTGCGTCTTGAAGGTGCTGAATTCAACTCCATTAGACTCAACTAATCCCAAGTTGCACTTAATCGTTGACAACGATCCAAGAATCCCAAAGCATCCTTTAAAGGTGTGCCACTGAACTGAGGAGGATGCAACATTGTGAACTTATCTAACATCTTTACCTCATCAGCTGACATCACTGGCCTATCCTCAGGCTGCGTGCAATAGTAGGCTGAACACCCCCAACCGCATTGTGAAGGTTTGATAACCATGAGCTACCTGCTCTGGGATATGAGTAGTAGGAGTTTACGCTCTACCCCATGCCTATGAAGTAGCTGGTACAGTAGGAAATGCCCTGGCCTAAGCCAAACTCTCGAACAAACCAACTATGAGGATCAAGGAACCCTGAACAGTTGGCGAGAAAAATAAGCGCTAGGGAACTTGTGTTGGTACTTCACGCTCCACATAATTATGCACCTTTTCCTAAACAAGAGCTACTTGTGGCTCCACAATATCTTCACAAGCAAGGGTTCTAGCTGCGGTGCATGCTCTGCCCTAGCTTTACCTCGACCCGGCCTCTCATGGACCTAGCTTGGGATACCGTGCCAGCTCAGCTACCCCAAGCGATCGTGTCCCCACCATCTGTGAAAGAATAGAAAAGCAATGATTCAGACTTAGGGATAAGCAAATCGCACGATAGAGAATAAAAGAAAGCGAAGTTTTCTAACAACATTGTAGCTTATCGAAGATAAGTACAGACGTCTCCGTACCAATCTGCAAGACTCTGCTAGACATGCTCATGACTCGTGAGACCTAAGCAACCTAGTTCTCTGATACCAACTTGTCACGACCCCAAATTCCACCAAAGCCGTGATGGCGCCTAACATTGCTTACTAGGCAAGTCAGCATTCAATAAGTAGAAAGAAGCTTAAATAATAGAGATAAATAGTATCAACAATGGAACAATCATAAATAACTGAAGTCAATAACAATAAATACAACTAAAACCATCACTTTATTTAGTGTCCACGAGTGCATGAATGTTACATAATTTAAATATAATGTCTGGTCCAAAAATACAAAATTGTCTACAAGATAAAACAATAATTGTTGACGACTAATTTTGACCCTCCCATTTTAAAGTACATTTTTACGTGTATTAATCAATACATGTAGTATAATATTCATAAAATTAATAATATCTTTCCAAAACTGCTTTTTCTTTGAAATCCACATCCAAACGATTCAAATCTAGTCAAATACTACTTACATGAGTCAATAAAAGCTTTAGGAATTTACTCCATAACAAAAAGGTTCAATCTTTAATCCAAATCAAAAAGTAAAAAAAAAAAAAAGGAAACCTCGGGCCTCGGGCCTGATATCCGAAACTGATCATAGATATAATTCACCCACAAACCCACGATTCCAAATATATGGTTACATTCAAAATTGGGTTCCAATTTCGTAATCAAAACCCCTAAAATCACTCACGTAGTTCTTACCAAAAACTCTAATTTATACACTTTAATTCCTTATTTTAGGGGTTAGAAATCAATGTAGATTCTTAAAATATAATCATAAATGAGTAGAAATCATTTTGTATGAAACTCTCCTTGAAAATCGGCACTCTCCATGTCCAGGGTTCAAACTATAAGAGAATAGGCAAAAATCCCGAAATGACCACTTAATGCACTGGCTAGTTATAACCTTCGCCATTGCGAGCCTCAGCTCCGCGATCATGTAAGTACCTATGTGACCTTGAAAGCAAACATCCCCCACTCCTTCATGAACGCGAGCAACACCTTCTCGAACACGAAGGCTAAAGCCCCCAGTCATCGCCTTCTCTTCATGAACTCCAACACTCCCACGCGAACGCGAAGACCAGCTTCACAACACTAGGCAATCGCGACCACCAATCCGCACACCAAGTCCAGTCGACCAAAATCCTTCTCCATGATTGCGAGACCCGTTCCGCAATCGTGAAGCACTGCTGGGCACAAGCATATCAACAGTTGCAAAATCTCGAAAATGGTTCGAAATCACTCAAAATCACACCCCTAGCCCCCAAAACCCCCTCCAATCATTCCAGGAAGTTCATATACTTCCTAAAAACTTGTCCCAACTCGAGACATCAAAAGAAACACAAAATAAAGCATCAAAGATCAAATCCATCTATTAGCTTTCAAACATTTCAACTTCACCAAATACATCCAAATAACACTTAGACATTCCTTATTACAACCAAACTTTGCACACAAGAGGATATCATCCATACCTATCCAAGTATCATGCCCAAAATCCCACCAAAGGTCATGATGGTGCCTAACCTGCTTGCTAGGCAAGCTAACACCTAAATATAATAGCATAAGCCATATTTTTAAGTTATGAATAGAGTTATGATAAACACAAAATCAGAAATTCTCTGAAAACCAAAAGAAAGATACTAATATATGGGATAGGGTCTAAACATGCCACAACTATCTAACAATGCCCAAAACCCTGTGTCATAATATTCACGAGCATTTATAAAAGTGAATTGTGTCTAAAAATTATAACAATATTTGTCTAGGATAAATACAAAAATATAAATAGATAATTAAGGGAGGGGAGCTCTGTGTGCTATGGATCGAAAAAGAAGTCATCTTACCTCGAAGTCTCAAAATGCAAGTCACTAAGCAGATTGACGAGTAAGACCAGTACGGCCTCAGAGTCTGCACAAAAATGTGCAGAACTACAGTATGGGTACAAAATTATGGTACATAGTAAGTATGAACTCTAGCCTCAAAGATGTAGTGACGAGGGGTCGACACTAATACAATAACCCTACCGTCCTGCATCAATACACATCCAAGGCTAAAACGCGAAGCATCATAATATATTGTATAAATCCTCGATCCTGAAGGCAATACCAAAATTGGAGTTGTAGTCAAAGCAGCCTTGAACTTCTGAAAGCTCTCCTAAAAACACGTCAGACCATTTAAATGAAGCGCCTTTCTAAGTCAATTTGGTCGATGGAGATGTGATAAATGAGAACCCTTCTACAAAGAGATGATAGTAACCAACCAACCCAAGAAGATCCTGATCACTATAGTGGTAAAAGGTCTGGCCTATGTTTGAACTGCCTCGATCTTCTTTGGGTCAACCTTGATCCCGTCACTAGACACCATGTGGCCCAAGAACTCCATCGAGTCCAACCATAACTCATGCTTGGAGAACTAAGCATACAGCTCTTCTACCTCAAAATTTTAATCACAATCCTCAGATGATGCTCGTGCTACTCAGCACTACGGGAATACACCAAGATATCATTAATGAACACGATGACAAAGGAATCCAAATAATGTTGGAACACACTATTCATCAAATATATGAAAGTTGCTAGTACATTAGTCAAACCAAAAGATATCACTAAGAGCTCATAATGTCCATAGCAAGTCTTAAAAGATTTCTGAAGCCCTAATATTGTACTGGGGATAACCCAATCTCAAATCAATCTTTGAGAACATCCTGGCACTCTGAAGCTGATTAAATAAATCATCAATGCGAGGCAATGGATACTAGTTCTTGATAGTAGTATTTTTCAAATGACTGTAATCAATACACATCCTCATATAACCATCCTTCTTCTTCACAAACGACACTGGCACACTTAAGGATAGGCACTGGGCCTGATGAACCCCTTATACAACAAATATTGCAACTGCTCCTTCAATTACTTCAACTCATATAGAGCCATGTGATATGGTGGAATAGATATGGGCTGACTCCCCAACACCATATTCAATATCGCTATCATGTGGCATGCCTGGTAGGTTTGTAGGAAATGCATTTGAAAACTCCCTCACTACGGAGATTGAATCAACAGTAGTGTAACGACCTGATCGGTCGTTTTGTGTATTTGAGCCATGTTTCCCCTTTTGAAGCTTCACATATGTGTATTTATGGTTTTATGACTTGTCGGGATGGTTGGTTTTGTTTCGGGAAGGTTTGGAATGATTTGGACCCTTTGGTTCTTTGTTTAGAAGCTTAAGCTGGAAATGTTAACCTAGGTTTGACTTTTGTGAAAATAACCCCGGAACGGTGTTTTGATGGCTCTGATAGGGGCGTATTATGATTTTGAACTTGGGCGCATGCCCGGAATTGAATTCAGAGGTTCCTTGATTGATTTGACTTGTTTCGCCAAAAGTTGGCAATTTAAGGTTTAGGAATTTCCTTAGGTTTGACCATAGGTTAACTTTATGGCTATCGGGTTAGGAATTTAGTTTTGGGACTTGGAATACATCCTTTTTGCTATTTGGAACCTTTTTGCAAAATTTTGTGTCATTCCGAGTTACTTTGATAAGATTCCGACGCTTGGTTGTGATTCTAAAGGTTCATGAGTTTTCCTTTTGAATTTCATCTGTTTTGAGGTTTAATTCATTATTCCAAATGTTATTTTTGTAATTTGATTACGCCAGTGAGTTCGTATGATGTTTTTAGGCTTGAGTGGATGTTTTGGTGTAGAGCCCTGAGGACTCAGGTGAGTTTCCGACGTATTTCGGATTGGTTTGAATTCGTTTCAAGGTTGCTGGTGTGCTGGTGCTCCAGTTGTTGCAATGCGAGCACCAACATCACAATTGCAATCATTAAAGAGGGGCCTCAGGTATCGCATTTGCAAAGTAAGGCTTGGGCTGGGTTAGTTCGTATTTGCGGTCATTTGGTCGCATTTGCAAAGGGAGCTAACTTGGCATTTTCGAAGTTACTATCACATTTGTGACATCTCCCTGGGCTGTCAATCACTGCATTTGCGAGTTCTTGTTTGTATTTTCGAGTTTTCGGAATTACGAACCCCAAGTCGCAATTATAGCTTCTGCACCAGAACATGAGTGCTGGAAAACGGGATTTAGTCTCATTTTTCATATTTGGAACCTCGGACTCAAAAGAAGGGGATTTTGAGGAGGGATTTTCACTTACAACTATTGGGTAAGTGATTTTGATCAATTTTCAATTATATTACTTTATTATATATGATATAGTATGTTGCCTAACTTTGTGTGGGAAAACTACCCCGTAGGATTGCATTATGGGCATGTGTGGTGTGAGGAAATTTTTGTGTTGTGATATTGATGTGCATGCGGTGGTATATGGATGGTGTATTGATGCTCATGCAGCGAGATAAGGTGGGATTTTGTACGTGTGTTTCTAGTGAGGGAATTACTTGATTCCACGCGGTGAGATAAGGGGGCTAAAGCATGTGAAGCTATTTCGGGAAAAATGTTTTTAAAAATACATCTAAGGCACACGCGGCGTTATAAGGAAGATTGTGATTTTCTTTTTTGTGAAATGTGAATATGAGGTGTGGTACCTCGATGTGATTCTTGTTGTACATTCTACATTGGAAAGGCTTGTTGACTTGAATGGTTATTGTTTTATTATCATACCTCATTCCGTTCGTATTTTTTTGTTTGTAATTTGTTACTTGTTATCTTTATCATATGCACCCTATTTGTTGTAATTTATTGCTTTTATTTCTGTTGTTAGACGGGTATTGATAAATTACTTTATTGACATTTAATTGCCTTTACTTCCCCGTTGTTAGATTATATTAATATTTTGCACATGTTTCTATGTCTAGTTGGTGTCTTGACCTGACCACGTCACTACTTTACCGAGGTTAGGTTTGATAGTTACTGGCTTCTGTTGTGGTGTACTCATGCTACGCTTCTGCACATTTTTGTGCACATCCAGGTACTTCTGCTAGTGTCGGATGCCAATGAGTTGACTCAGACGCTTCGGAGACTTCAAGGAATACCTGCTTGACGCTCGCAGGCCTCGAAGTCATATTCTAATGATCTTATACTACTGTTTCTTTTAGAATAATATTGTATTAGAGATTCTTAGTACATATCAGTAAGGCTTATGACTCTGTTCCATCGGTTTTGGGGATTTTATTAATGTTGTTCCATTTTGGTTTCATTGTGAAATTTTATCAGTTTAATTTAGTATCTTAGTCATTATTTCTGCTAAATTCTCAATGTGTATTCGGTTGACTTATTGTTACAGACTAGGTGCCATCACGACTATCTAAGGTGGGATTTTTGGGTCGTGATAAGTTGGTATCAGAGCTCTAGGTTCAATGGTGCTACAAGTCATAAGATAGTTTAGTAGAGTCTTGCAGATCAGTATGAAGACGTTTGTACTTATCTTCAAGAGGCTAT
This sequence comes from Nicotiana obtusifolia, assembly GCA_002018475.1. Classification (NCBI taxonomy): domain Eukaryota; kingdom Viridiplantae; phylum Streptophyta; class Magnoliopsida; order Solanales; family Solanaceae; genus Nicotiana; species Nicotiana obtusifolia. Next base: position 302,773 of record MCJB01046456.1, read on the forward strand.
GGAACTATTAGGATTACACTTCTTTGATCCCTTATCGTGCGGATTTGTTGATTTGAAATATGAACCTTTGTCTTTCTATTATCTTACAGATTGTGAGGGCACGCACCGCCAGATCAGATGATCAGACACCCGCCCCCTGCTAGAGATGCAAGAGGCCGGGGCTGAGATAAAGGTCGAGGAGGAGCATGTCCTACAGCTTGAGCACCTGCCTGAGCAATGACGGAGGAGCCACCAGTAGCTCCGGTTGGGGGACAGGCACCCAAGGCGCCTGTTGCTACCCCCAGACTCCAAGATACCTTGGCACACTTTCTGAGTATGTCCGGCTTTCGCTTAGATAGGATTGATCACTGTTGCACCAGCTACATCTCAGGTTGGAGGAGCTCAGACTCCTGCAGCCCATACTCTAGAGCAACGGGTCCATGTTGATCAGGTTCTGGGTATTATGCCAGCACAACCCTTCATCCTGAGGTCTGGCTAGAGACATAATAGAAGTAGCAGGGGAGACTTGAGAGATTTAAGAAATATGACCCTCCTACTTTCGTGGCACAGCCACTGAGGATGCGCAGGATTTTCTAGACAAGTGCCATCGTATTCTCCGCACCATGGGCATTGTGGAGGTGAGCAGAGTTACCTTTTCTATATTTCAATAGTCAGGGGCAGCATATAGGTGGTGGCACGCTTATGAGGATGGTAGGCCAGCTAATGCAGCACCAGTCACTTGGTTTTTAAATATGTTTTGGAGGGAGTTTCTTCCCTAGACCCTCCGGGATGTGTGGCACACAAAGTTTGAACAACTATGCCAGGGGACTATGACAGTGTCAGAGTATGCCATTAGGTTAAGTGAGTTGGCACGTCATGCACCCGCTTTTGTTTCTACAATCAAAAAGCGAGTCCATAGATTCATCGAGGGGCTCACTTATGGTCTTAGATTCAGTATGGCTTAGGAGTTCGAGACGAATACTCCATTTCAGTAGGTTATGGAGATCGCTCGGATGACGGAGCATATGCGGGGCCAGGAGAGGGAGGTTAGGAAGGATAAGAGGCCCCGAGTTTCTAGAGGATTTAGTGGTGCCCGCGCTGCAGTTTCAGCTCGTCATGGTAGAGGTTATGTGAGTTGACCAGTTCATTCAGCACTTCTAGCTAGTCACAGCGCTTCAGCTATTCCGAGATCTCAGGTCGCCTATTGGGCACAACCACTTTCCAGTGCACCTTTTGCAAGGGGTGCCTTCAGCGATCAGTTTAGTCGACCGATTCAGACTCAGTTTCAGCATCCTCCTGCAAAGAGATTTCGTCGAGTGTGGTGATACTGGGCATATGGTGAGGGACTGTCCCAAACTTTAGAGGGGTACACCTTCATAGACTGCACAGGCTCCACAGATTCCACAGGGTCCATAGGGTTCACAGACTATGGTTGCTGCTCCACCTTCACGGCCAGCTGGGGTGAAGGTCAGGCGGGTAGAGATCATCCTAGAGTGGGAGGCCAAGATCGTCGCTCTGCTTTTCCGAGTAGGACCGAGGTTGTCGCATCTGATGCTATAATCATAGGTATTGTTCCGGTCTGTTATAGGGATGCATCAGTTTTATTTGATCCAGGTTCCACTTATTCGTATGTGTTGACGACCAATTTTTTCCCTCCCTATTAGAATTAAATTATTTATACTTAAGGATTTGCAATAACTGTGTTGAAATTATTTTCTTATCAATAATATTTATTTTTATACAAATATAACAGAATAGGAATTAATAGTGTTTAATCAATAATTCGGTGTTAATTGTTTATAAATTATATCACCCTTATTATTTTGAAATAATTAAAATAACCTCAATATGTTTTACACAAGTTTTACAATTAATTTAACAAATTAACCTTTGATTTATAATTAACTCATTTATTATTTAAATTAATCCGAAATTAGTTCCATAATTTAGAAAACAAAGTATTTTAATAAATAATTGGTTAATTATGGCAATTTCTAGTATATTTAAGGATTATATTTTCTATCACATTTAATTAGAATTAGTTAAGTTAATTTTAAAAGGGTTAAATGATTAAAAGGCTACAATTGCAAAAATCAATTAAATACAAAGTAGCTATTTCTCAAATCAATTTAAGCCCAAACGTTGGCCCAATCCCTCCTCTGATCAGTCCATAAACCTCACTTATCCATGTTGGCAATCCACCCCCACCTCCATGAACCAATTAGAGCTTGCCCTAGCCCATCTCCCACACTCATAAAACAAGCACAAAACGATATGGGACGTCGATTTAAAACATCGCCGGTCCACATTTATCCCCATTATTCCCTTTATTTAAACTTCCCGTCGAATTTTATCATAGCAGCTGCATCACACAGATCCAACAGTTCCCCTATTTTCCATAAATATATTTTCAAAAACTTTTGATCCTTGATTTATCAGGGGCGTTGATCTAATGATCCAATGGCCCAAATTTCTTCCCACCCTTTTAACCCTAGAGACCGACCCCTACTCCCCACTAACCTTAAATCATTTCCACCAAAACAGTCGCTCTTGTTTCCCCTTTTGCTCTCTTCTCTCTCAGCTTCCCTAACCCCATCAATTTCAAAATCTTACCCAAATCTGTGCAAGGACAACAAATCAACATCAAATTATCCCTTTTGCCTTTTGAATCCGCGAATCCAGCCGGTTCATTTCCTCTATCATCACTCAAATTCAAATTGCCTAAAATCAGAAACCATAGCTAAAAAAGAAAACTTCAAATAGTTTGATTTCTCTTATGCTCTATCAAATTGAAACATGCATGGAGTTTTTTCAGATCTTCATCATGAGGATTCGATACCCAGAGGTCAAACGTAGTGACCTCTAGGTTTTAGAGTCTTAGTCGATGGATTATGATTCTTAAATTTCCCAGGTAAAATCCTTTGATGATTTTCCCCTCTGTCTTCTCTGATTTTACTCACTTTGCTTTCATCATCCGATCTTGTCACTTCCCACACACAATTTTGAATCTGTCGGAATTCTAGTAATTTAATGACATAATAAATAGAGCCTTCAGTGCTCTCACCTAATACCACTTAACACGAACACACAACAACATACACAACGAATCATCTTGCAATCAAAAGCTTAGATTTATAACCGATTTTTCACTTTCTTCCTCTCTTTTTCGGTTCTGAGTTTTATTCACTAGTCGAAGTTTGAGCTCTGGATCCCAAACGGCTAAACAAAATCTCTGTTTGGTTTGCTGCTCAAAGAAAGGTCAATGCATATCGACCCTTCCTCTCTTTAATTGTTTAAATTGAAATCATATTTGCCCTATTATTCTCTGTTGATTATTTTGTCTATGATGTAAGTTATTGGTTTACAATTAATAATTATGTCTGAATATTGTATGTATGAACCAACTATCTCTTTAATAATTTGAAATTAAACCAATGCTAATCAGCAATCTTTGTGAACTTAATGAAGTTTTCTCTAAGTTGAATGATCTAAGTGTTGTTCATCTTCTATAGTTAATAAATAGACCTTAATGATTCTCTGTACGTGTTTTGTTCTTAACCTTTCTTATGTTCTGTTGAGCTTTTCATGCCTGTTTCGCCAGTCTCATATTGATTAAAACTACTACCTATTGACCTTTGTCATAAACTTGAATTATTTGTTTTGACAAAGTTGCAACTATGGTAATTATGAACACTTAAAGGCCAATACAAGCCTGTCACTGTAGTCAAATGCATCAGCTTAGTTGTTTGATTTGCCTGCTCTCTTCAAATATGTTCTGTGATTTTGTAATTCCTTTAAACATCATTGTGAAGGTTTTCTATTAACCTTCATGTTTTTGTGGCCACACTTGTGAGTTTCATTGTATGAATATGTTCTTAAGTGATTGACCTAAGTCTTAAATCTATTTCTGCAGTCAATTTTATATGTATTATGGTCAGCTATTGTTAACCTAGCTTAAGTTATGCCCTTAATTGTCCTCAAGAACTTGGTTAAGATTTGTATCTATTGTATTTGTGCATTATCTCTCGGATTGGCTATGCTGAGCTGAACTTCTTCATGTCTAGACTATCACATTCAATCTGTTTACCTAGACTGATTATCTTGCTACTGGAATCATTCCTACTTAATAAATGTGAAACTTCCATTGTTCTGAAACTTTTGTAATGAGCCTGTTAATCTGATTCTATGTCACATGACCCTCTACTATGCTCTATAGTCTTGCAACCCTTTAAGAACATCTCTTGTATGTGTCTGGTATCCTCTCTTATGTTTTTGCACTCATTTTGTGTTTTCAAACTGCCTGCTTGTCTTTCATGTGAAGAATACTTATGCCATTGCTCTTATACTTCTCTCTTAGAACTGTATTATCGCATAAAGAAGAATGTGAACCTTGTTAACAACAGAGTATTTGGAACATAAGTTAAACTATGATCACCAAAGAAATTTAAAAAACTCACAGGTATGTCTGCCCTATTTGAATACTATATTCTGTTTACATGAATGTATTGATTCATAATAAGCCTATGACCTCTGATAAATTTGAACATAGTCTGATAGCTGTTAAAATATTGTGAATTCAAATTCGAACTTGTCAGTATAATCAATAAGGTTGATGTATATATCTTCTCTACCCCTTGAATCACCTGACTTAGTATTTGATCCTCTAAACTAGTCCACTGGTGTTTGCCTCTCTTTTTTTACATTTGTGATTGGTTTCTTTGGGTATCCTTATGCATATTTATAAGTGTTGACAGTGTTCGACACTCTTTTGTTTGGGTTGAGACCTCAATAGTATAATCAGGTATCTCATACTTATAATGGTGCTCTATATAACTTCTATGGGAAATGTGTACGCTGGAAATTGTGTGTTTACTGTTAATTGTCATAGTGAATGCCTTATTGGCAACTAAACCTATAGGGAAGAGTAGGTGTGAGTGGTTAAGGGTATTTAGGATTAGAATCTAGTTTGTGGTTGAGATGCACTCCCTGACACAAGCATTACTCGGGGTCCCTCAGACCCTTGTGAACTCTGAAATGCCAGGGATCCAAAGGGTGTGTTGTCCATAATAGGATTATGCCCTAATCTCTTAGACATTGACACTTATGAATCCCTTTAGGACTAATGTTAAATAAAAAAAATGCTTCATTGTGATCATTATTTTTTGTTCACTCTATAAAGCCTTACATTGCCTTTACGACATCTTTAATTACGGCATTTGTGGCAATCCCATCGGGCCTCATATTGGCCCTATTATATTATTAGTTGCATTTAAATGTTATATTGGGTCTCATCACTAATATCTCTCTCTTTTTGTTTTGCATATGTGGTTAAACTGGTCCTGTTGAGTTATCAAGAACGTAGGCCCAAGTTCCAGCATAGAGCTCGAATCACTGTAGCCTACTGATGTTGTTCGATATCTGTTGGGCCTGACATTTCTTTTAGGCCCTAAACTCTGAGTCCATCCTCCTTCCTCTTTATCGCTTTAAATAAGATTTGTTGTTTGTTCATATATGTTTATGATACTAATGGTGTTGATTGAATGCCTTTATATTCATTAATCCTTTTAGAAACCTAGGCAAGCTAAAGACCATAAGTAATTTAAAAGAAAATCACTGTTTACCCTATATATTAGCTAAATGCTTTAATATACTTGGTCGCTCATTTCTGCTACACAATTTTCATTTCTATTCATGCTGACCATCTTAATTGAGTTCTTTGAAGTGAAAACATATTTGAAAGAAAGCAACTATCCTTCTCTTAAAAGATGGAATCGAAAAAAATGATTTCAAAGACAGTTTTTCTACAAATAAAAACAAAACACAGTTGCAATCAAGGATTACCTCACTGAGCTTTCTTCTAAACTTGGATACCAAAATTTGAAATCAATCTTCAAGGTATACCTAAAACTGATTTCTCTAATAGCCTTTACTTCACTAGATTTATACAAATAGCCATACTATAAAGATAACCACATTTTACATCTTTTCAAATCTTACAGAGGTAAAGATATTTTCCAAATCTTTTTAAATCATGTTGATGTAAACATTTTAAAGGGATTTTACAAATTAAACCTATATCTTCTTTTCAAAGTACGTATACTATTTTATTTCAAATAATAAGCTTTAAACAAGACATAGAGTAAGCTATTAACTTTTAAGCACCAACTAAGTAGAATATAGACATCTAATTCCCGAAACCTAGTCTAAGTCCTATGGAGCTACCTCAGGTAGATTCTAGAAGGTGCTTAACGCCATCCCCTTAGAAGAAGAAAAATCCTTACCCAAAATCTCACCGGTTAGCGGACTAATAAGATAATAACCCAATATATAAAATAGGTACCCTCGTATACCTTTAAATATTAGGTGGCAGCTCTCTTTTATCATCAACAGAGTAACAATTAGTTGAATCTTGTTTTGACTCGTGCAAAATAGAGTGCACCATTATGTGTCGTCTTACTTAGCTCCATATTTAGAAACATCTCATGATTCTTTGAGTGCCCCTATATATGTGTCTACGCCTGATGGAGATTCTATTATTGTAGTCGGTGTTTATTGATCGTGTTTGGTCACCATCGGGGGTTATAAGACTAGAGTTGATCTATTGCTTCTCAATATAGTAGACTTTGATGTGATATTGGGCATGGATTGGCTGTCGGCCGATCACGCTATTCTGAATTGTCATGCCAAGACTGTGACATTGGCTATGCCAGGGTTGCCACGGTTGGAGTGGAGAGGTAGATTAGATTATATTCCTAGCAGGGTGGTGTCCTTTTTGAAGGCATGGCAAATTTTTGAGAAGGGGTGCAAAGCATATCTAGCCTTTGTGAGGGTTGTTAGTGCCGATACTCCTATCGTTGAGCCAATTCCGGTAGTGGGAGATTTCCCTGATGTGTTTCCAACAGACATACTGGGCATGCTGCCAGATAGGGATATCGATTTTGGTATTGACCTGGTGCCGAGCACTCAACTCATTTCTATTCCTCTGTATCTTATGGCACAAGTGAAATTGAAGGAATTAAGGGAACGCCTTCGGGAGTTGCTTGATAAGGGTTTTATCCGATCGAGTATCTCACCTTGGGGTGCTCCAGTTCTATTTGTGAAGAAGAAAGATGGCTCTATGAGGATGTGTATTGATTACAGATAGTTGAACAAGGTTACAGTCAAGAACAAGTACCCACTACCATGTATTGATGATCTGTTCGACCAGCCTTAGGGTGTTTGGTTATTCTCGAAGATTGATTTGAGATCGAGGTACCATCAGTTGAACTTTCAGGATTCAGATATTTCGAAGACTGCCTTTAGGACTCGCTATGGTCACTTTGAGTTTTTGGTGATGTCATTTGGGTTGACCAATGCCTAACAGCCTTTATGCACTTGATGAATAGTGTGTTCCAGCCATATCTTGATTTTTTGTCATTGTGTTCATCGATGACAGATTGGTGTATTCTCGCAGCCAAGAGGATCATGAGCAGCACTTGATAATCATGCTCTAGACCTTGAGGGAGAAGAATCTATATGGTAAATTCTCCATGTGTGAGTTTGGCTTGATTCTGTGGCATTTTTGGGCCATGTGGTGTCTAGTAAGAGGATTAAGGTGGATCCGAAGAAGGTGGAGGCAGTTCAGAGTTGGCCCAAACTATCTTCTGCTAGTGAGGTCCAGAGTTTTCTAGGCTTGATGGTTATTATCACCGTTTTGTAGAGGGGTTTTCATCCATCACATCTCCTTTGACTAGATTGACTCAGAAGGGCTCCCCATTCAGGTGGTCCGACGAGTGCGAGGAGAGCTTTCAGAAGCTCAAGAATGCCTTGACCACAGCTACAATTCTAGTTTTGCCTTCAGCATCGGGTTCATATACAGTGTATTATGATTCTTCATGGATTAGAATTGAGTGTGTCTTGTTGCAAGAGGATAGAGTGCTTATGCATCGCTTTAGTTGAAGCCCCATGAGAAGAATTTACCAGTACATGATTATAAGTATTAATTATATTAATTTATGCTTATTATTATATATTAACTAGAAATAAAGCGGTGTGAGGATGAAGAGATTTGGAGAAAAAATTGAATAAAACATGGAAGAAAGAGAAGGAAAATAAAATGAATAAAAAAAGAGGAGAAAATGGGGGGGGGGGGGGACACCCTTTGGTGTTTGTCCCCCCAATTGGAAGATAGGAAAAATATTTACAATTAGAAAAACAGCGTACCTGGCACAAGGAATTTGAAGGCAAATGCTACTGGACACTAGGTGACGGGATTTTTTCCACTTCGCTCAGGACAAGTTTATTTTGGCCCTACACGGTTCCAACCGTATAAAAGGAGTCCTAAGCCTAATTTGGAGGATATATAACATATTTTGGGAGGAGAATACGTCGCTTTGGATGGGAGAACGAAAAGCACGCTTGGGAGAAGGCTTCTAACTAGTTTTTCATCTCTTCTTTTCCTTTAATCTCAAGTTTATTATTCTAGAATTTTGGGTGCTACATGAACATTGTAGTTTGAAGCTTGAATATTTCTTATTATTCTATTTATATTGGTTTATTTTACTCAATCTTGCGCTTAATTATTTGATTTCTTGATCACCAATTGAATATTGTCTACGAATCTAGGATTTAACTTGGGAGAGGGAATTCTAGATTGCAAATAGGATTGAGTAGAGCAAGATCTTGAACATGAGTATCGTGGAATGAATTTGCAGTTAGAATAGGGATATACCTAATCGCCTTGCTTGGTTGTTATACAGGAATTACTAATGTGTTCTTGTTAATCTTAATTCCGTAGGAATATAGGCGTTAGTTTAGCTTGAATAGGCAAGTAGTACTTTGGGAGAATACTACGAGTAATATTAACCTTGTCAATCAATAAACCAAATAAATTAATTAGAAAATTTAAGTGAAAGACTCAACGGGATTGTTAGCTAACCCATAGCTAAGGAATATTATCTCTTATTGAATTCGTCTCTAATATTGCTGACTTGTTTCTTTAATTTCTTAGTTTAATACTCTAGATTAGTTTTAATTAAATAATCACACTTTCAAAAATTGCTTTAATAGATTAGATGTCTTAGTTTAATTTAGTAAATAGTTAATCAGAAGTTCTTGTGGTTACGATATCTGGACTTACAATCCTATTTTACTTATCAACCACGTATACTTGCATGTGCGTTTGGGAGCAACATTCAGGCATTGTTAGATTTGGAGGCACTACCTCTACAGCGTGTCATGTGAAGTATTTACAGATCACAGGAGTCTACAACACTTGTTTAAGCAAAAGGATCTGAACTAGAGGCAGCGGAGGTGGTTAGAGCTATTAAAGGACAGTGATATCACCATTCCATATCATCTCGGGAAGGCTAATGAGGTGGACAATGCCTTGAGTAGGAAAGCTGAGAGCATGGGAAGTCTTGCTTATATTCTAGTTGGAGATAGCTTATTAGCATTGGATGTTCAGGCTTTGGATAATCGATTCCTGAGGTTGGATGTTTCAGAGCCTTGTCGGGTTCTTGCTTGCGTGGTTTCTCGGTCATTTTGTATGAGCGCATCAAGGTGTGTCAATATGATGATCCCCATTTGCTTGTCCTTAAGGACACAGTGATGCCAAAGAGGTTTAAGTTTGAGATGGCGGGGTTTGCGGATATAGGACCGGATTTGTGTGCCCAGTGTGGATAGGTTGCGCGAGTTGATTCTTGAGGAGGCCCACAAATTGCTGTATTCCACTCACTTGGGTACCGCGAAGATGTACCAAAATTTGAGGCAACACTAATGGTGGAGAAGAATGAAGAAAGATATAGTAGAGTATGTGCTCGATGTTTAAACTATCAGCAGGAGAATTACGAGCATTAGAGACAGGGTAGCTTACTTTAGAGACTTGATATCCCGGAGTGGAAGTAGGAGCATATCACCATGGATTATTTTGTAGGACTTCCACGGACCTTGAGGAAATTTGATGCAGTATCGGTTATTGTGGACACATTGACCAAGTCCGCACACTTTATTCCAATTGTGATTCCCTACTCTTCAGAGCAGCTGGCTCAGATCTATATTCATGAGATTGTTCATCTTCATGGTGTGCCAGTGTCTATTATCTTGGATCGAGGCACATACTTCACATCGCATTTCTGGAGAGCCATGCAGCATGAGTCAGGCACACAGGTCGAGCTGAGCAAGGCATTTCATCCCCATAAAGACAGGCAGTCCAAGCGCACCATTATGATATTAGAAGACATGTTAGGTGCATGTGTTACGGATTTTGGGGGTTCATGGGATCAGTTCCTACCACTTGTAGAGTTTGCCTGCAACAACAACTACCATTCGAGTATTCACATAGCTCCATATGAGGTCTTATATGGGAGGCGATGTCGTTCTCTAGTTGGTTGGTTTGAGCAGGGAGATGCTAGGTTGTTGGGCACTGATTTGGTTCGGGATGCACTGGAGAAAGTCAAGTTGATTCAGGATCGACTTTGTACAACACGGTCTAGGAAGAAGAGTTATGCAGATCAGAGGGCTCGTGATGTTGCATTCATGGTGGGAGAGAGTGTTCTTCTTAGAGTTTGACCCATAAAGGGTGTGATGAGGTTTGGGAAGAAAGGCAAGTTGAGTCTTAGGTATATCGGTCCTTTTGAGATCCGTGAGAGAGTTGGTGAGGTGGCCGACAGGCTTGCATTGCCATCCAGCTTATCGGGAGTTCAACCAGTGTTCCACATTTCCATGATCCGAAAGTATGTTGGTGATCCGTAGCATGTATTAGATTTCAGCACAATCCAATTGGACAAGGATTTGACTTATGTTGAGGAGTAGGTGGCTATCTTGGACAGGCAAGTCCGGAAGCTGAGGTCAAAGAAAATTGCTATAATGAAGTTCCAATGGAGAGGTCAACCAGTCAAGGAGCAATCTGGGAGACCGAGCACGCCATGTGGGGTCCTCATTTTTTTGGCACTTCAGGTATATCTCTATGCACGTTCGAGGATGAACGTTTATTTTAAGAGGGGATAATGTAATGACCTGACTAGTCGCTTTGTGTATTTGAGCTTTGTTTCCCCTTTTGAAGCTTCTAGTGTTTTATGAGTTGCGGGGATGGTTGTTTTTGTTTCGGGGACATTTTGGAATGATTTGGACCCTTTGATTCTTAGTTTAGAAGCTTAAGTTGGCAATGTTGACCTAGGTTTGACTTTTGTGAAAATGATTGTGCATATGCCCGGAACTGATTCAAAGGTTCCTAGGTTGATTTGACTTGTTTTGCCGAAAGTTGGCAATTTGAGATTTAGGAATTTCCTTTTTTTTTTTTTTTTTTTTGGTTAATAGGAGATTTTATTTAAATCAGCTGGGTAAAATATACAAAAAGGGAGGGGGACATGAACCTTACCTCCCCAAAGAAGTAAATGTACCTAGTCTTATAGATACAAAAATACAAAAGGTGTCCATTAGGTACCAAATGTGTCCAACCTAGGTTAAGGTAATGTGTATCTATCTTATATGGACGGTAGATAGACATATGTACAAAATCAAAGTGGAGTGCTTCCAAATCTTCCATTCTGTTCTTGTGTGGTTCTGTTTCTGATTCCTTGATAATGATCCCTTGAAAGTTGCATTGTTGGTTGTTGCTCTCTTTGTTGGGAGGCAAAATTTACTGCTTTTATAGGTAGGAGGTAATTGATGCAATTGCATTAGTAAATACAATTGCATAAATGGCCTACTCCTGTGTGGATTTGGATTGTTGGGGCTGCTGATTGTTCTCTGTTCATGGGTGTCTCTGCTGCTTCTGTTTCTTGTGTGGGAGTTGAGGATGTGGCTGCTGTTTTCCTTCTGTTTCTTGTTGCCATTGGTTGTTTTAATCTATAAGAATTTCTTATACCAGCCTAGTACACCTCCAGGTTGAGCATGATAACATGCTAATACCACTGAATAGTGCTTTAGGCTCGTATGAGTATTCTTATCTTTCTCAAAACTGTATGTAAGGGCAAACAGTCTGTTGCTTGTGTGTGCCTGGGGTAGACCATCTTCTTCCTTGCAATATTTCCTTACTTTCCTTGTGTGCTTGGAATCCTGGGAGTGGTGTCTTTTGGTAACAAAATCTTTGAGTCCTCGATGTTGCTGCCTCTGCTGATTGGTGCTGCTTGCCGTGTCTGTGGGGGATTTGATAATGCTGCATCTGCTGCTTATCTTTTGCTTAAGAGTGTCACTGCTGCTGCTGCTTCTTGAGTGTGAAATCTGCTTGTCTTCTGCCATTTGTGCTAGTGTTGATGCTGTTGAGATGTTGAAAGTGTGATTGCTGCTTGCCTTACTGATGTTTTCTGTTATTTGTCTTGGCTTCCTTTGTGATGATTTTGTTGAGTTTCCCCTGTTGCCTTTGTGTTCCATTGTCTGAAAAGATTGCCTATACAAGTCTATCACACCTCCAGATTGAGCATGATAGCATGCTAATACCACTGAATAGTGCTCTAGAATCGCATAGACATTTTTCTCGGTATCAGCAAAATGTGTATGTGAAATCAGAACTGTGCTGGTGTGTGGTTGGGATTGATCTTCTTCTTCCTTGCAGTGAGTTTTATCTTTCTTTGCAAATATGTATTCATGAGAAAGGTGTCCTTGAGTAGAGTCAGTAGTGCATTTCTTTGATTTCCTTCTTCTATTTTTTGTCCTTGTGTCTGTGTGTGTTCCTGTCTTTTCCTCCCTTCCAGTGGAATGAGTAACTTGTACTAATACCACCAGCTGGAAGTTCGTCAAAGAGTAGGATATACATATTCTTTTACTACATGCAGAGTTGAAGTTAGAGTTAGAGTTCAGTTTTGTCTTTTTTGGTGTTTTGTTGTTCTTCTGGAAATGATGTGTTTTTTGTAGCTCGGCAGCATTGTTGTCCCTTGAGTGTTCTTTCATTGACATGAAGCTGGCAGTGATCTGCTTTGTCCAGTTGTGTGGCATGGAGTTGTTGGCACATGTACTCAACACTAGTCCAGCTTTCCTTAAGCATTTTGTTTCAGAAACAGGTTTGCTGGCTAGTAAGGCTCTCAGTGTTGGAGATTGATCTTTTGAAAACTGTCCTTTGCTTTTGAAACCTCTGTTGGAGATTGAAACCTCTGTTGATTATGTTTTCCTTCGAAGACCATATCATGTTGCTTTCATCCTTTGCTTGTTGCATCTTGCACCATCCTGCAGAGATGAAATCAGAGTTAGAGTTCAGTTTTGTCTTTTTTGGTGTTTTGTTGTTTTTCTGGATAGATTGGTGAGTTTTTTGTGGCTTGGCAACATTGTTGTCCCTTGAGTGTTCTTCCATTGACATGAAGCTGGCAGTGATCTGCTTTGTCCAATTGTGTGGCATGATCCTTCCAACTGGCATAGGGTCAATCAGTGGCATGAAACTGGAGTTCCTGGGCAGTATGATCATGTTTGTTGTTGAAGTCTTTTCCTTGACACATATACTCGACATTTGCTGTTTTTTGCTCCAAACTAGTTGCATATTAAAGTCAAGCAGTGGCCTGAAACTGGAGTTGTTGGCACATGCACTCGACACTAGTCCAGCTTTCCTTAAGCTTTTTATTTCAAAAACAGGTTTGCTGGCTAGTAGGGCTCTCCGTGTTGGAGATTGATCTTTTGAAAACTGTCCTTTGCTTTTGAAACCTCTGTTGATTAAGTTTTCTTTCGAAGACCATATCATGTTGCTTTCACCCTTTGCTTGTTGCATCTTGCACCATCCTGCATTAACAGAAGAAAAATTCATCAGTATATAGTGAGTAAATGGGGTCTCTCCTCTTCTTCTGTCCTTCATTTTCATTGTTTCTGATCAGTTGCTATTTTAACTCTTAGGTAGGGGCGTTGTGACTTATCATCATTTAGGATTTTCTTTGCTCCCCTATCTAACTGATTGAAGTGAAGATATTCAAGTCTTTCTTCATCTAGTGCCAGATTTGCTATGTAATCTGCCAGTTTGTTTCCTTCCCTGTATATGTTTGAGGTGGTCAAAGTGAAAGCTTGGCTGAGGTGAAGGATTTTCTCTATTTGGTCCATTATGCACCATGGGGGTTTCCACTTGCCGTTTATTATGTTATTCATTAGCATGGAATCTGTCTGTAGCCAGATTTGTTTGTAGCCCCGAGTCAAGCAGTATCTCAGGGCTTCCTTGATGGCTGTTGCTTCTGCTTCTATATTTGTTCCTTCTGGAATCTTTGTGCCCATTGCATATATAAGGTCCCCTGCTTCATTTCTCAGACAGTATCCAATGGAGCTTCTTCCTGGATTTCCTTTTGATGTCCCATCTGTGTTAACCTTTATCCATCCAGTCATTGGGAACTCCCATAAAACCTTGCTGTATGTTATTCTGGGGGTGTGATTTTGTAGCAGATGAAGCAGATCACTCCATTTATGAGGAGCCTTTATGCCAGGTTTTCTAGTATTGACTAGAGCTTGCAGTGTGGTAGAGATTTGGTAGATAACTCTACCAGTTGTGATTGGTTCACCATGTTTACAACTGTTTCTTCTTTTCCAGAGTTCCCAAATTATGCAAGAAGGTAGTGCTTGCATTACTACTTTAATCCTGTTGATTGCCTGTGTTGTCCAGCATTTTATTATTGCTTGCTGAAGTGTCAGAACATCAGTTGCTATTCCTGCTCTCTGTAGGAAGTATTTCCAAACCATGCTTGCAGTGTTGGAGGTGAAGAAGAGGTGTGAAATGTTTTCCTCTTTTGGTTCAGTGCAGCACCAGCATTTTGAGGGTAAGTGATATCCCCATCTCTTCAGAATACTATCCAGTGGTAGTTTTGCTTTCCATACTCTCCACATAAAGAAAGCAATTTTGAAGGGGAGTCCTTTGACCCAGATCAACCCGTATACTTCATTTGCATTTTCTCTTATTCTGAGGTGTTCCCAGGCTGTTGTGACTGTGAATTGTCCTTGGCTTTGTGGCATCCAGTATGGAGTGTCCAGTGGCTGTTCCAGTTTTGGTGCCCTTACTGTAGTAGTTATGTGGTCAACAAGCTCTTGCGGCAAAGTTTCTGCCAACTGCTGTGCATTCCATTCTTCATTTTGTGTGACATCCTTTACATTTTGAATGGATTCATCAATTGGAAAATTAGGAGGTACTATGTGATAAAGTGCTCCCAACTTAGTCCAGTTGTCATACCAGAACAGTGATGATCCCATCTTGATTTGCCAGGCAACTTGATGTTCAATGAGTTCTCTGCATTCTAGCATTTTCTTCCATGTTTGTGATCCTCTTGTCCATGGAACTATTACCACATTGTTTCTTTTGCAGTATTTCTGGCACATAAATGCACTCCATAGGGTTGGTTTGTTCTGAAGTTCCACCATATTTTGCAGAATAGTGCTTTGGACATGTCATATAGTGACCTGAAGCCAGCTCCCCCTTCTTCATAAGGAAGGCAAAGATTATTCCATGACGACCAGTGTTTGCTCTTTTCTCCAACTGTGTTGCTCCAAAAGAACTGCGCGAAAAGCTTGTGTATGTTGTTGATCACCTGTTTTGGGGGGTTTACTGCCGAGAGGAGATGGATTGGCATACTTTGTAGAACATGTTTAATTAAGATAGCTCTTCCTCCAATTGAAAGAAGCTTGCCCTTCCATGATTGGAATCTGTCTTGCACTTTGTTTACTATGTCTTGGTAGTATGCGATCCTTTTCCTGGAGTAAAACATTGGACATCCTAAGTAAATGAATGGGAATTCTTGTTTTACAATTCCAGTAATTCTCTCCACTCTTGTTATTGCTGCTGTGCTGGCAGTATGATGCATAAAGATAGCAGATTTGCTTTTGTTAATTAGCTGTCCTGTGGCTATCTCATATGCATTTAGGACTTCCATTATCAGCTTCAGAGAGGTGGAATCTGAGGATGCAAAGATGATCATGTCGTCTGCATATGCCAGGTGACTGATTCTTGGACTATTTCTAGGCATTCTAAATCCTCTGAAAGATGAGTTATGGTGCAGTGAGTTTAGGCCTTTTGAGAGAGCTTCTGCTGCAACGATGAAGAGTGCTGGGGAGAGAGGGTCCCCCTGTTTAATTCCCCTTGTCGATTTGAAAAAACCATGTGGTTGACCGTTGATTAGAATTGAGTACCAGTTGTTGCCCATGATATCAAAGATCATTCTAATGAAGATTTCATTGAAGCCCATTTTCCTCAGAGTTTTGGTCATGAATAACCATGATAGTCTATCAAAGGCTTTTGTCATATCCAGCTTGATTACTACATTTGGCCCTGCTTTTGTTCTTTGTCCTATTTCAGAGATGATTTCTTGCGCAAGTAGGACATTTTCAGTTATTGTTCTGCCTTTGACGAAACCAGCTTGCTCCTGTGAGATTAGTGTTGGGAGTATGTCAAGTATTCTTTCATGTAATATCTTGGAGAAAATCTTGTTGACAAAGTTGCTGAGGCTTATGGGCCGTAGATCAGAGAAGGTTTCTGTGACTTTCTACTTTGGTATNCTGGCTAGTAGGGCTCTCAGTGTTGGAGATTGATATTTTGAAAACTGTCCTTTGCTTTTGAAACCTCTGTTGATTATGTTTTCCTTAGAAGACCATATCATGTTGCTTTCATCCTTTGCTTGTTGCATCTTGCACCATCCTGCAGAGATGAAATCAGAGTTAGAGTTCAGTTTTGTCTTTTTTGGTGTTTTGTTGTTTTTCTGGATAGATTGGTGAGTTTTTTGTGGCTTGGCAGCATTGTTGTCCCTTGAGTGTTCTTCCATTGACATGAAGCTGGCAGTGATCTGCTTTGTCCAATTGTGTGGCATGATCCTTCCAACTGGCATAGGGTCAATCAGTGGCATGAAACTGGAGTTCCTGGGCAGTATGATCATGTTTGTTGTTGAAGTCTTTTCCTTGACACATATACTCGACATTTGCTGTTTTTTGCTCCAAACTAGTTGCATATTAAAGTCAAGCAGTGGCCTGAAACTGGAGTTGTTGGCACATGCACTCGACACTAGTCCAGCTTTCCTTAAGCTTTTTATTTCAAAAACAGGTTTGCTGGCTAGTAAGGCTCTCCGTGTTGGAGATTGATCTTTTGAAAACTGTCCTTTGCTTTTGAAACCTCTGTTGATTAAGTTTTCTTTCGAAGACCATATCATGTTGCTTTCACCCTTTGCTTGTTGCATCTTCCACCATCCTGCATTAACAGAAGAAAAATTCATCAGTATATAGTGAGTAAATGGGGTCTCTCCTCTTCTTCTGTCCTTCATTTTCATTGTTTCTGATCAGTTGCTATTTTAACTCTTAGGTAGGGGCGTTGTGACTTATCATCATTTAGGATTTTCTTTGCTCCCCTATCTAACTGATTGAAGTGAAGATATTCAAGTCTTTCTTCATCTAGTGCCAGATTTGCTATGTAATCTGCCAGTTTGTTTCCTTCCCTGTATATGTTTGAGGTGGTCAAAGTGAAAGCTTGGCTGAGGTGAAGGATTTTCTCTATTTGGTCCATTATGCACCATGGGGGTTTCCACTTGCCGTTTATTATGTTATTCATTAGCATGGAATCTGTCTGTAGCCAGATTTGTTTGTAGCCCTTTACGAATTTCCTTAGGGTTGACCATAGGTTAATTTTATGGCTATCGGGTTTGAAATTTAGTTTTGGGACTTGGAATAGGTCCGTTTTGCTATTTGGAACTTGTCTGCAATATTTGGTTTCATTCGGAGTTGGTTTGATTGGATTCGGATGCTTGGTTGTGATTCCAGAGGTTCTTGAGTTTTCCATTTGAATTTCATGCGTTTTGATGTATGATTCGTGGTTCCGGATGATATTATGGTGTTTTGATCGTGAGAATGAGTTTGTATGATATTTTTAGACTTGTGTGATTATTTGGTGTAGAGCCTTGAGGGCTTGGGGTGAGTTTCACACGTGTTTCAGATTTGTTTGAACTCATTTCCAGGTTGTTGGTGTGCTGGTTCTCCAGTTATCGCAATTGCAATCAAAGCATAGGGGCCTCAGGTATCGCATTTGTGACACCTTGATCGCATTTGTGAATTAAGGCTTGGGTTGGGTTAGGTCGCATTTGCAAAGGGAGCTGACTTCGCATTTGCTAAGTTAGTGTCGCATTTACGATATCTTCTTGGGTTGACAGGCGTCGCATTTGCGAGGGTTTGCAATTTCGAACCCTAGGTCGCAATTGCGACTTCTACACCTGAACGTAAGGGCTGCAAAACGGGAGTTAGTCTCAGATACCCAGTAGATAAAAGTAGCAGAGATGAAGATGTTGAGGTGGATGTGCGGGCATACTAAGATGGATATGATTCAGAATGAAGATATTTGGGAGAAGGTGGGTGTTGCTCCTATGGATGCCAAGATGCGAGAAGCAAGGATTAGATGGTTTGGGCACGTATGGAGGAGAAGCCCGGATGCCCCGATCAGGAGGTGTGAGCAGTTGGTTTGGCTAGTACGAGAAGAGGTAAAGGGCAGTCTAGGAAGTATTGGGGAGAGGTGATCAGACAGAACATGGTGTGGCTTCATATTTCCGAGGACATGGCCCTTGATAGGAAGGTATGAAGGCCGCACATTAGGGTTGTAGGTTAGGAGGTGGCTAAGGCAAGTCTGATAGGGTTGTCTCTAGCTGCTAGTGGTAAATGTTGTGTTCACACTATTCTCTGTTTTCATTGTGCTGAGCTTTATTTACTGGTTATTGTTATTGCTTTACTATTTTCTGGTTCTTATGTTGCTGTCATTATCTCTTGTTTTTTCTGTTGATGGTACTGACATCGTGTTTCTTTTCATCATCTAGAGCCGAGGGTCTTTGGAAATAGCCTCTCTACCCCCTCGGTTAGGGGTAAGGTGTACACACTACACTCGCCAGACCCATATATGGGATTTTACTAGGTTGTTGTTGTTGGAACCCTAGACTCGGTAGGAGGCAATTTTGAGGAGGGATTTTCACCTACAACTATTGGATAGGTGATTTTGATCAATTTTCAATTATATTACTTGATTATATATGAGATTTAACATCAGATTCATGAGAATCTAAGAGAAATTTTGGGAAATTTAGCCTATATTTTGAAAAATAAAAATTTGAGAATTGAGAGTCTAATTGGACTCGAATTTGAAAATAAAACGCATATATGAACTTGTGAGGTTATGGGTAGTCGAGATCTACCCTTGGACTCGGGTTTTGACCAGGAGGGTATAGGGTTGACTTTTGTTGACTTTTTGAGAATTGTATAAAAATCTTAGCTTTATTAATCGAAATTGGTTTCTCTTGCATTCTTTGACAATATTAAGTCGTTTTTTGGCTAGATTTGAGCCGTGCGGAGGCAAATTTTAAGGGAAAAACTATTATTGAGCGTGTATTTGGCCTAGTTGAGGTAAGTATCTTGCCCAAATTTGTGTGAGGGAACAACCTCTTAGGATTGGGTTTGATTGTATTATTTCAATTACATGAAAAATGTGTAAATGAGGTGAGGAGTGTGTACATGGGCTTATATGTTAAAATTGACTGGTGTAGACTCTTAGGTTACTTATAAGCATCTAATTGAAGTTGTTATCATTTGTTCTATCTTTCGTTGTCAAGTTTATTCTTACATGCTTTAATTGAAGACATGTTCTAGTTTCCATTGTCGAGGTTACTCTTATATGCATTTGTTAGTAGTTTTTGTTACATGTTATTCTTTCCATTGTTGAGTTATTCTCATGCATTTAGTCGTAGTTTCTATTTCATGCTATCACTTTCATTGTTAAGCTTATTATGCATTAGAAATTTAAGTTGTCATTTCATGGAAATACCTTCACTGTTGAGTTATTGAAGTTGAAGTTGTTGATAACTATTAACACGTTTGTGGTTGAAATTGTTGGTTATTGGACTACTTTGCCTTGTTGAGTATTTCTCGTTCATTTTATTTTTATTGAGATTCTTGTACACATTGTGGTTGAGCTGTGGGCCATGTGTTGTGGCAACATTGGTATTGTTGATTTTGACAATGTTGTGGCATATGGGCACGTGTGGTGCGAGTTGATTATTGCGATGTGATATTTATGGGCATGCGGATTTATAAGGGTGGTTTATTGATGCGCATGCGGCGAGATGAGGTTGCATTGATACGCATGTTGCTACAAAGGGAATTACTTGAAGTCACGCGATGAGATAAGGGGCAAAAGTGCATCAAGCAATTTCGGGAAAAAGATTTAAAAAATATATATTCTAGGCTCACGTGGAGATATAAATAAGATTGTGATTGTGATTTGTGAAATTTGAATATGAGGTTTGGTACCTCGGTGTGATTCTTGTTGTACATTCTACATGGAAAGGCTCGTTGATTTGAACGGTTATTGTTTTGTTTTCTTACCTCACTCCATTCGTATTTTTTTATTGTAATTGGTTACTTGTTGTCTTTATCATATGTACCCTCTTTGTTGTCATTTGTTGCTTTTATTTTCATTGTTATCCAGGTATTGATAAATTGCTTTATTGTCCTTCTTATTTCCTTTACTTCCTCATAGTTAGATTACATTAATATTTTGCATAAGTTTCTATGTCTAGTAGGTGCCTTGACCTAACCTCTCTACCGAGGTCGGCTTGATACTTACTTAGTTCTATTGTGGTGTACTCATGCTATGATTCTGTATATTTTTCTGCAGATCCAGATACTTCTCGTGCCGGATTCTAGTGAGTTGACTCAGACACTTCAGAGACTTCAAGGTGTACCTTCTTGACGCTCGCGGGCCTCGGAGTCACCTTCTAGTTATCTTAAGCTACTATTTATTTTAGTTCCAAACTGTATTGTATTAGAGATTCTTAGTACATATCAATAGAGCTTATGACTCAGTTCCATCTATTTTGGGATTTTATGACTGTTGTTCCATTTTGGTTTTGTTGTGATATTTTATCAGTTTAATTTTGTATCATAATCGTTATTTCTGCTTAATTCTCAAAGTATATTAGGCTTACCTAGTCAAAGAGAATAGGTGCCATCACGACTACCTAAGATGGGATTTTGGGGTCATGACAAGTAGGAGTACCAGCACTAACATCTCTATCAAAGGCCAAATATGCCAAACACCCCTTCTCGCCATCCGTTGAACCTTCAGAAATGAAATCTCTCTACTTTGAGTATGACTAAGAGAACCCATCCATTCTAACCTTGACAACCCTGTCATAGCCAATTTCACAATTTTTGTGTGACAATCAAAAATAGCATGATACGTACATAACCAATCCATACCCAAGATCACATAAAAATCCACCATATTAAGCAACAAAAAATCAACTCTAGTCTCATAACCCCTAATAGTGACTACACAAGATCGATATATAGGATCCACCATAATAGAATTACTAACAGGGGAAGATACATGAACAGGAATATGAAGAGATCCACGAGGGATATACAAATTAGGAGCAAAATATAATGACACATATGAATAAGTGGATCCCGGATCAAACAGCACAAAAGTATCTCTATGATAGACTGGAACCATACTTCTAATCACAGCATTATAGGCTACTGCTTCGGGTCTACCCAAAAAGGCGTAGCATCAAACATGACAACCACCTGTTTAGCTACTATCAACATGGCCCCGTCCTCTAGAACGACCTTTGACTACATGTCCTCCCCCTCTAGCGACTGAGAAAGGTATGAAACAACTAGCGCGGGAACCATTGCTTGAGAAATCTGCGGAGCTGTGCCTCTGGCATGTCTGGGGCAATGCCTCCTCATGTGGTAAAACTCTCAGCACCCAAAACAAACACTACCTGGTAGAGGCTGCTGAACCTGAATTTGTCCCTGATGTCCCGAATAGCCATTAGAAGAACCCTAAACAGACAGAGCATTGTACAAACTCATTGGGATGGCACCTGAAAAATGATGGAACTAGAGTGCTAAAGGATGATTGAGCCACTACACCACGAGCTCCATGCTATATGAATTGAGCTGGCGAACCATGATGGCCTTTGCTGAATTGACCTCTACATCCAGACGAGGTACCACTGAAACTACCAGCACGCTGAGGCCTATTATGACTTATTATAGCCTCTCTCTCCCCTAACTACGAATATGCTCGATCCTTCGATCTAGCTCCTCAACCTGATGAAATGTTGATACGAGCTATGAACGAAAACACGGATATAGCAAAACACGCAAAATCAAAACTAAGAGCTATTCCTACAATTGATTGGAAGAACAAGAACCAATTAGGATATGAAGCCTAATAACCTCTATGAACTCAATCAATTGTAATCCTAATGTATGAAAATAAGAGCTAGAGCTACAATTGATTGGAAGAACAACAACCAATTAGGATATGAAGCCTAATTACCTCTATGAACACAATCAATTGTAACCCTAAGCTATGAAAACCCTCAAGAGATTGGCAACTCTTGAAAACCCGGATAAAGTAATTAAGAAATTAAGTATTCACTACTAATTGCTCGTCAACTAATACTAATTTAGTACTAATGAAAGCATAAATAAAGAAATAAATGAATTAAAGGCATAAACATGAATGCATTAGATAAAATATAAGGATAGAGTGTGAGACTTGCATGTCTTCAAGTTTATCATTTTAGGTAGACTTGATGAATGATAAACTTGAAGACATGCAAGTATCACACTCTATGCTTATCTTTTGATTAATGCAGTTATCTTTCTGCCTTTAATTTCTTTATTGATTTATTTATGCTTTCATTAGTACTAAATTAGTCTTAGTTGGTGAGCAATTAGTAGTGAATGCTTAATTGCTTTATTACTTTATCCTGGTTTTCAACAGTTGCCAATCTCTTGAGGGTTTTCATAGCGTAGGGTTATAATTGATTGAGTTCATAAAGGTAACTAGGCTTCATATCCTAATTGGTTCTTGTTCTTCCAATCAATTATAGGTCTAGCTCATATTTTCATAGCTTAGAGTTATAATTGATTGAGTTCATAGAGGTAATTAGGCTTCATATCCTAATTGGTTCTTGTTCTTCCAATCAATTGTTGGTCTAGCTCTTATTTTTGATTCCCCGTGTTTTGCTATATCCGTATTTTCATTCGTAGCTCGTAGCAAATGTAGTCCCAGGAGGTTAAATTCTGACTCTATTCTTGCACTTGTTTCTGGAATGGTACATCCCAAACACCAGGAGGGATGAGTTGAGAGGTCAATTTGAGAGCCTTCAGCTGGATCGCATTTAGCTCGTAAGTCTGCCACCATCTCATAGTAGCCCCTCTTATCTAGAATGTAGTGAAGTCCACACTGTTGGCCTCTACCAGACCCAAATTGCGAAACGTCTGATGACGCCAATCTAGAAAGTCTTGTGCATCCTTAGCACCGTCACTATGAAAGTTAGGATGATGTAACTTCTGGAATCTCTCAAGCCTCTTATGCTCCTCAGTATATATAGCACGCTTAACCACATGTCTAGCTACCATTATAGGTTGCCCAAACCAGCTAGCAATAAACCCAACGTTTGAGACATCGCCATAGCCTGCACTAGAGTACGAGTGACCAGGGCTTGCATCTGAGGCCACCACCTCAGGTCTACTTAGGAAAGCATAGAAATGGCTGACCACCACTGGTCTTACCCCATCCTTTAGGATGACCTCACGCTACATGTCCTCCCCTCTACCTAACTGGGTAGGGGATAGAGCAACTTGTGTGGGAACTAATGACTGAGAAATCTGTAGTATTACGGCTCTCGCAATCCTAGGGTAATGCCTCCGCACATGGCCAAACTCTCCACACTCACCCCTAGCTGACTGATGATGTTGAATCTTCCCTTGATGACCCGAATACCCACTGGAAGAACCCTGAACAGATATAGCACAATAGAAACTCCTTGGGAGGGAACTTAAAGGTAATAAAACTGGAGTGCTAAAAGATGGTCGATCCACCACTCCACGGGCTACATGCTGAGCAAAATTAACTAGCCCACGATGATGGCCTGGACCAAACTGACCCGTACCTCCAGATAATGTATCACTAAAACTACCAGAACGATAAGGGCTCTTATCTCTCATCATGGCCTCTCTCCCCTGAATACGAATACGCTCTATCATTAGAGTTATTTCTACAGCCTAGTGAAAATTAGTCATAATATCTGACTCTCGAGCCATAACAATCTTGATACCATAAGTCAACCCCTCAATAAATCGCTTCACCTTCTCTGCCTTGGTGGAGATCAAGAAAGCCACATGACGGGACAACTTTGTGAATGTTTCCCCGTACTCAGTCACAGTCATGCGATCCTACTAAAGATGCTCAAACTAACCTCTAAACTCATCCCTCCTGGTGTGTGAGATGTACCTCTCTAGGAACAAATGTGAGAACCAAGTCCAAGAAAGAGGAGATGAACCTGGTGGCATACCCAAACTCATAAGTCTAGAGCCATCTCCTACTAGCCCCTCTCAACTAATATGTAGTGAAGTCCACTCCGTTGGACTCTAGTAAACCCAAATTGGGAAGCATCTAATGATATCATAGTATCCTTTAAAGAGTCACCATCAAAGTGAGAAGGATGTAACATCTGACACCTCTCTAGCCCCTTTTACTCCTCAGTAGACATAGCAGGTTCAACCACGGATCTAGCTACTACAATAGGCTATTCCCCTCCAACTGGAAATACTCCTAGCGTCTGAACCATCGCCGCTCCCTGCTTTAGAATACGAGTAACAGGGGTCTGAACTGCCCCTCTAGCTTGAGATGTGGCTAGTGCCAGTGGAACTACTCCAGTCTAAGTCTCCAGTCTAAGTTAACCTACTGTCACATCATCACAAGCATCTAACAAGAGTAAATTGTGTCAAAAAAAAATAACATCTGTCTAGGCAAAAGTACATAAACAGAAATGAAAAAATAAGGAAAGGGGAGTACATGTGCTTCGGCTCGAATCAAATAAAGAAGCTCGCCACAAAGTCTCCAATGCAAACTCCTAAATAGCTGGATGGGTACGACTAGTTCCTGCCTCAGAATCTGCACAAAAATGTGCAAAAGTGTAGTATATGAACAAAACCACAGTACACAGTAAGTATCAAGTCTAGCCTCGAAGAAGTAGTGACAAGGGGTTGACACTGACACTTACTAATAATTCATTAAACAAGTAAGCACATAAATAAATTAGGGAAATAAGACAAAAAATCATCAAACAGGCACAAAGATAAAGGAATAGTAGATCCGAATTTTAGACATGCTTTCCTGGCAAGGAAGTACAATACGATATCAAATATATGAATTTATTTCATAAACATTGTATGAATTAATCAACGTTCATATATGAGCTACTACATGAGTTTAGCATGAAAATTCATGCTCATCATCTAATCTCAATACCTCGCAGCACAAATCCATATGCCAGACACCAGCCAAGTGCCCAAACTAAGCACCAATCTAGGTGCTTGCGCTCATAGGGCTCAAAGTAACATGGGTAATCACCTGTCTTTGAAGGAACAGATACATATTAAAGCATTGTTATGGTATGTGACCCGATCCAATGATAATATTATCAATAGTCAATATCCTCTCGCAATGTCCTTAGTGTACAAATTAGCAACTTTCCTAAATATTCAACTGTCCAACTCATGTATATACATATGAGATGATGTGATAAAGATGCACCAGGATGTTTATGGCTAATCATGTATAATACGATAGAGATAATTATTTACATAAATAAAATATGGGTATGGATAATCATGTAATTCAACTTTTCATAGTAGTTCAATATGTTCATTTAATATTCTTAGGTCCAATTACGATATCAAACATGAGGCACAAAATCCAATAACCGCTAAATCATAAATCAAATAAAGCAATTGGATGACTACGGCTAAATTAGAAAGACCACACGATGAAAGAAGTTTGTCATGTCCAAATCAACAAGTCATAACCATAGCATGGTCTCTAATCATGATTAAGATTCATAAAGTAGTCATAGCATCCATGAAACATGGAATAACTATTCACATAGTCCAAACAAGGCATATGATAAGCTTAACTCTATCCGGCTATATTTATAACCTAGCTACGCATATACGCTTTTCACCTCGCATATAAATGGCACCTAAATTATGTAAAAGGTAGAAAACAGGTCACTAATGGAGAGAATTCCTTCTTACAAGGATAGACAAGAGACTTACCTCCACCAAAGAACACCTTTAACCATCCAAAAAGCTTTTTCTTTCAAATTCACCTCCAAACAACTCGAAGCTAGGCAAATACTACTTAAATGACTCAATAAAAGCTTTAGGAATTGATTCCATAACAAAAGGTTTCAATCTTTAACCCAAATCAAGAAGTCAACAAAATGTCAACCTCGGTCCCTGGGCCCGGAATTCAAAAATGATTATAGATATAGTTTACCCATTACCCCACGATTTCAAATATATGATTAGCTTCCAATGTGGGTTCCAACTTCTTTATCAAAAACCCCAAAGTCACTCTCTTAAGTTCATACCAAAAACCCCAATTTCTACATCTTAATTCCTTGTGTTATGGGTTAGAATTAAATGTAAGTTCTTGAATTTAATAAAAATGAGTGGAAATCACTTACCCTCTTGCCTTATATGAAACTCTACTTGAAAAGTTTCCCCTCTCAAGTCTAGGTTTAAAAATATGAGAGAATGGGGAAAAATCCTGAAATGACCATTTAAATGCAATGCCTAGTTATACCTTCGCGAGCCTCAGCTCCGCGATCGCAAAGCACAAAAATCTACTGAACTAACATTCTTCCTACGCAATCGTGGAAGTACCAATGCGATCGCAAAAGCCAATGGCCCCTCATTCCTTCGTTAATAACGAGCAACAATGCCAAATCCCCCTAGCTAGCTCCTCCCCTTCACGATTGCGAGCACTCCCATGCAAACATGAAGACTAGCTTCACAACATTACACAATAGCGACAACCAATCCACTAATGGAATGCACAAAGTCTAGCCTACCAAAGTCCTTCTCTTTCATCGAGACCTTCTTTGCGTTCGCGAAGCACTACTCCACACAAGAACATTAACGTTGCAAAACTCACGACAATGGTCCTAAACCACCCCGAGTCACACCCAAGCCCCCTCAGGACCCCATCCAGTCATTCCTCTAATTCTTTATACTTCCTGCAAACTTGTCCAAAGACTGGAAACATCAACAACAACAACAACAACAACAACGACAAAACCAAGAATCGAATATCAAATTCATATATTAACTTTCAAACATTCATTGAATGCGTCCTAATCACATTTAGAGATTTTGAAAACTTTACACATAAGTTCATATCAACCATTAGGACCTATCAAAGGTCTCAAAACCATAATCACAGTAAATTGGCCCAAAAGTCAACTATCGGTTAAACTTAAGAACTCCCAAGTCTTCAAATTTCCAACTTTCGAAAGGTAGAGTCAAATTCTCCTAGAAGCATCCAAATCCAAATCTGAACATATGCACATGTCCAAATTTACCATACAAACCTATTGAAACCATCAAATCACCAATCCGAGGTTGTTTACTCAGAAGTCAAACCTTGGTCAGCTATTAAGCTTCCAAAGATAGAACTAAGTGTTCCAATTACTTCCTAAGACTGTCCAATACAAATCCAACCATCCCTGAAAGTTATAGAATATCAAACAAGCATTCGGAAAGCATCAAAAAGGGCAATGGGGATCCAATACACTAAACGACTAGCCGGATAGTTGCATTCTCCCCCTCTTAACAAACATTCATCCTTGAACGGGTTTAGAATCATACCTAGAATGCAAAAAAGATAAGGATGTCTACTCCTCATATCATGCTCAGTCAACTGAGTTGCTTCCACGACCAGTTGACCTCTCCCTGAACTTTTACTGATGCAATCAATCTCTTTCGACCTCAACTTTTGGACATGCCTATCCAAGACGGCACCGGCTCTTCTTCATAAGCCAGATTCTCATCCAACTACACTAAACTAAACTATAACACATGTGACTTGTCCTCGTAATACTTCTAATGCATGAAAACATGAAATACCGAATGAACTCCCATCAAGTTGGGTGGAAAAGCATTCCTATAAGCCACCTAGCCAACTCTCTCCAAAACCTTAAATTGGCCAATATATCGAGGTTCAACGTTCCCTTCTTCCCAAATCTCACCATGCTCTTCATAGACAAAAATCTAAGAACAAACTTTTCACCCTCCATGAAGCAACATCTCGAACCTTCCTCTCAGTATAACTTTTCTGCCTGGACTGAGATGTACGAAGCTGCTCCTGTATCATCTTCACCTTCTCCAAAGCATCATAAACAAATCTATAACCAACAACATAGCCTCACAAGACTCAAACCAACCGATCAAAGACAGACACCACCTCCTGTATAAGGCGTCATATGAAGCCATCTGAATACTGGACCCATAGGTGATGTTATAAGCAAACTCTGCGAATGGTAGAAACTAATCCCGATGGACCCCAAAATCAATAACACGATATCTCAACATATCCTCAAGGATCTGAATGATCCACTTGGACTGCCAATCCGTCTATTCGTGAAATGCAATGCTAAGCTTTACCTGCGTGCCTAACGCTCGTTGAACAGCTCTTCGAAAGTGCAATGTAAATTAGGTGCCCTGATCCAAAATGACAGAAATAGGCACACCATGCGAAAGGACAATCTCTCTGATGTAGATTTGAGCCAACTTTTCTGAAGTGTAAGAAGTCATGACCGGAGTGAAATGCGCAGAATGATCGATCAGTCAACAATGACCCAAATTTCATCAAACTTCCTCAAGGTATGTGACAATCCTACCACAAAGTTCATAGTAATGTGCTCCTACTTCCACTCTGGTATATCTATCTTCTAAAGCAAATAGTCAGGATTCTGATGCTCATAATTCACATACTAACAATTCAAACATCACGAGACATATCCAACAATGTCTTTCTTCATTCTTCGCCACCAATAGTCTTTCTTCAAATCACGATCCATCTTTGTAGCCTCCTCAAATCATCAACATTAGGAACACAAATTCGACCCTGAAGTTGCAATGCACCCTCATCAAAATTGACCACCTCCTTGATACTACCTTACAACACCGTGTCCTTAAGAACAAGCAAATGGGAATCATCATACTAGCGAGCCTTAAAGCGTTCAAATAAGGACGGTTGTGCCACAACAAAAGCAAGAACTCTGCTAGGCTCAGAAACATCCAACCTTACTAAATCTCTTGGCTAAAGCCTGAACATTCATGGCCAAAGGCCTCTCCACAACTGAAAAAAATGCCAAGCTCTCCTTGTGATAACCCATAAATTGACCTACTTGATTATGCCGTGATGTGGCAAGTGTGTATGGGCCTAAGAATAAGAAGAATGGTTGGAATATGTTGAAAAAAAAGGGCGGGAAAACAAAATGAACGAAAGGCGTTAAAAAAAAAAAAAAAAAAGAAAAGAGAAAGTGATGCATTGTGGAAAATGCGATCCGCGAAACCCACATGCGGACCGCGAATCCATCGCGAACTGAAGTAGAGAACTGGGCTGAAAGAAATGCCAAAACACGACGAGAAAGCGAACCGCAAAACTGAAAAGCGGTTCGCGAAATCACCATGTCCATCGCGAACACGGACAGTGAGTTAAGGTCAAGAAAAGCGACCCATGTGCGATTCGCGAAATGAAAAGCGAATCGCGAAATCGTCGCAAACAGAGGCAGAAACCTGGGCTGAACACTGGACCAAAACGCGACCAAAAAGCGGTTCGCAAAACGAAAAAGCGAACCGCGAAATTGGCCTCCTGCGTCGCGTAATGGAACAGAAACTAGGGTCGCATTTCGCGACCAAAAAGCGATCCGCGAAACCCAAAAGCGAACCGCGAAAATGACCCCCTACGTCGCGAATTTGACATTTTGCTGAAATTAAATTTCTGACTCTTTGACCTATAAAAGGGACTTAAACTCGTTCCCTTTTCATTTTTACAAGACCCAAACATCAGAAAACTCTCAAAGAACCTCTCTCAAAGAACCCATGAGCTCTAATTGATTTCTCTTCATCCAAACACAAGAAATCAAAGAAGAATGCATAAAAGTCGAAGAAGCAAGAAGGAACCCTAGCTGAAGCTTGTCTTTTGCAAACCCTAATCAAAGGCAAACTTAAAGATTGAAGAATCGAGGAAGAGAAATAGGCTAATCAACATGCAAGGTAAGTTCTTCCACCCATTTACTTAGGGATTCTTGGGAATCCATCACATGCATGTAGGAATCCATGAAAATGAGAAAGAAAGCTATGGGTCTAAATTAATCACCACCAATAGAGTGGGTCATGAACGATTTTGAGTTGCATGTGTCATAAACATGCTTAATAAGACTAAGAAGGAAGAAATTAGGGAAAAGCATCACATAAACTTCTGAGATTGGATAATAGTAGCTATGAAGCATTGTAGAGTAACGATTGAGTTGTTCCCAAATTGTAGATTAAAGAGTTGGAAGCGGATGCTATATAAATATATGCGTTCCAGGTATGTAAGACTATACCGTTCTTTCTTTTGCACGATTCTTGTCGAATACAATGTCTCA